>PVKC010022017.1:0-17902 GCA_004027635.1 Crocidura indochinensis
TAAATTGAGTATCGATTCTGGTGTCATTGACTTGGGTTTGGTACTTAAATCTGACCAGTTTTTAGTTCCACTCAATGTTCATATGACTAGTTGCTCCTTATATTATCCATTTTCCCCTCAATTTTTGAGGGAGAACAAGATGATTCAAGTTCTGTAGTTCTGTTGGAAAAAGAAAAGAAATAAGAAGAAAAAAATCTGGAAGGAATCCATCTAGAGGCTATCAATATGAATTCAATAGAAGGAAGGAAAAAAACAAAAACAAAAACAAAACCGAAAAATCAAACAAAAAAAAAGAAAACAAACAACGACAAAACCAGAACAGCAGCCACGAAACAATCATCACCAGAACAACAACCACAAGAAAGAAAAAAAAGAAGAGCTGGGGCAGCAAGGCTTTATGTTTTTTTTGTTTTATTTATGTATTTATTTATTTTGTTGTTTTGCATAGACACAATAAGTATTGGGAAAGTTAAAAAGGGAATTCCCTTGGCTTAAGAGATACAGAGTTTCTCCACCCTTGAAGCATACTGACATGGGAGCAACTACAGGTTCCATTTATGCTCATTAAAAACCCCTTAGGTCTTTTTATGGTGCCGGAAAACTTTCTGCTCAGTTACGGATGACAAAAGCAGTTCTCTGTAGCTAAAAATCTTGTTTTTTTAATGGGTCATGAGGACAAAGTCTTGGATAGAGTCTTTTGTTATAGTTCTAAAAGATCTGTTCCATCATGTTTATTAAACACATATTTTAACGTTCTATTTTAACTTTATTTTAACACATGCTTAGAACATGAAAGGAGTCCTGTGTTTCACCCACATAGGCATGAACTATGGAGACATTAGGAAGCAGCTTTCTCATTCTCAAGAAGAGTAGTAGGCAAGACATGATCATTCAGTGGCAGCTTAGTTGAAGGATCTCAGGAGTGAGTATAGACCTGCTTGGATACCAGATCTTGGGAAAGAGGGATGACTGTCATATGAGTGTATAAATCATGGGATTTTCCTTAACTTTGATTTGCTTCATCTCCTTAGGAGACCTTTACAAGACTCTTTTGTTTGCTGAACCAGCTAGTCGCGTATGCAGATATATTTCCTTGTGAGTTCAGCCTTATCACAAAGTAGATGAGAGGCATATCTTCCAACATATGCAAAATAAGAGGGACAAGAGTGAGGAGGTGGAATATGCAAGGAGAATCTGGAAGAAGGTGAGTAGGGGCTAAACCTTAAGCTGTCTCCTCTAAGAAAAAGAATGTGTGGGCAGAGGTCACCTGTGATCTGGGCTGTCCATATTTATAGTAGGTGTTCAACTATATTATCATAAATGATGACTGATCTTCCTAAAGTACTCTAGGTCCCAGGACCAGCAGCTCCACAGCTTTGGAGCATCTCCCTAGGATCAAGTTTTGGGTTGCAAAATACTACAATACAATACTATACAGTTCAGTACTACAATGGTATTGATGGTGCTAGGTAAGCAGGAGAGAATTGGTTGCCTAATGATGATGGCCTTTGTTCTAGTGCTACAGTAGATACATGCAGAATTCATGCTGTAGGATAGTAGGGAAATAAAATATCACAGCACAGGAAGAAGGCATAATTACTCTGACTTTGTCTGGAAAACTGCCAAAACTCAAGAGGGAGACAGAGATGTCAGGAATTGAAGACCTGATGTAGAGGCATTAGATTTAGTCTACTACAAGCAAAACTCATTGTTTGGTCTACTACAAGCAACATTTAAGCTGGGGAATGGGATGAAGAGTTTGTTTGGATGATAATGTTGGAGAACACAACAAGACAACGAGGGAATGAGGCATGCATTATACCATATAATAATGGTATATGGATGACTGCCCTTGCCTTGGTCCACTGGACATCCATCCTGATGGATTCTGGGGCTCACAAACTGTGGATGAGGATGCCAAGTTGGCTATTTTCACCTCAGCTGTAAAAAGCATTGTGTTTGTCCCCCATAATTCATTAACTCAGTGTATTGACTTTCTGTCATTTTTAAGCAAACTTAAGGATGGAACTACATAGGAGCACATATAATCTAAAGATGAAAAATAAGGTGGCTTGAGAGGACATAGTGGGTCCTGACACCTCAAACAGTGGGAGGCAATAGAAGGAATTAGGTGGGCCATGACATTTCTTCACTCTGCAGTGGCCAACATTGAAAGTATTCTGACCTCCTTATTACTTTCCCAACCTTGTTGAAAGGAGAGTGGTTGGAGGAATGAACAGATTATACACTGTTCTTCAGGAATTTTAATGAGGGTTTTATGATAGTATAAAGCAAAAAAAATAGTGTATATATATATAAGTCTGGTTTGTGTTGATTAGGATGCTGTGTGTATGCATAAATGTGCATGTTTCATGCTTATGAATATATGGGTGTATAAGCATTTTGTGCATCTTATAAATATAAAAATGTATGAATTATATGCTTTCTCATCACCATTCTGAATTATCCTTTTTTTCAATGAAGCTTTTCTCTTTCACAATTCATTGGGATTCTTATGCCCAATTTATTTCACCTACAAATTAAAAATGACAATGTCTGATTCATCTTCTTTGTCTTGAGTTTCATGTTATTGCTTACCTACTTTATGGAGCAGGGGTTATTAACATATGTGTCTTGGTGAGGGTAGGACTAAACCATTTTTAATTTTAAAGTCATCTTGTTTCCTAACCAATAACTCCATCATTTCTTGCTATTTTTCAAAGCAGGGATTGAGGGTGGACTTTATATATATATACCAGGGAAAATATTAGCACTGTACTGGCTTCTTCTTTCAATTACCTTTGTGGTGTTCTTTGTTTGTGAAATGGGAATGATAGTGTATATTTCATAGGGTGGTCATCAATATATAATGAGATAATATATTTGAAAAAGCTACTAATTCCAATATCAGCAGGCTTCAAGGAGAAACAGAGGGATGCTCTTATTCCAGGAATAAGCAAAAACTCTGTCTAGTGAATATATCAAGTAGGGGTTTAATACAACAACCAGCTGACACAGAGCCTGGGGGTTGCTATGCAAAAAAAAAGCCCCCTATAGGCTATCTTAACCCATCAACTATGCAACTAAATACTTTGTACTAGAAAGAGGGAGAGAGATGTAAACCTGGCAGAGGGTGGTAAGCGCTAATGATTTGTTTGGATGGCCCAGTCTGCCAGATAGCATTCTACTAACTCTATAAGCAGCAATTGCATTTCATCTGTGAGCTATTTTTCAGTGGTAGACATTGTTGCTCTCATTCTAGAAAAACCATGGCCTAGTGTGTTACTTGCCTACTAGTGATATAAAAGCATTTGATATCAGTTATTTCTGATGCTCAAGTCCACCCTTTCTTTCCACTGAGTTCTGCAACTGGAAAAGAAATTTGGAGTAGGGGTATATAGATTAAAAAGAATGGAGTACATGGGGCTAGGTAGAGCAATAGTATATCACTTGTTTTGCATGTGGCCAACTTGGGTTCAATCCCAAGATATAATTCCCGAAATTAACCAGGAGTGACCCCTGAGTACAGAGTCAGAAAAGTGTTAGCCCTGGACACAGTCAGGTGTAGCTAAAAGCTACTCTAGTACACACTTGGAATGCATATGATCCAAAGTTTCATCCCTGTACTTCCAAACATGATGCCATTAATTGTTGATTGAGGGTCACACAAGATTTATATGGCTACACATTGGACTTCATTCTTGAAAAGGACTCTAGATACAGCATGCCTTTACCATACCCTTGAAATTTTCCACTGAGAAAATTTCATCTGAGAAAAAGTGATAAGAATCAGCACTTCTAACTAAATTAGCACTACTAACATTTGTGCATTACTCATGTGTCTTATGCTTTAGACATACTATACTTGGTCCAGCCTCTAAAATTGCTGCGTTATTTCATGCACCCATTTAACTGCCATTCTTATTGTCCTCTTACATTCTTTCTAAGATGCAGTTCAATGATTTGCCTTTCTGTTAAGCCTTCCTGTATACACCAAAGCAGAAGCAAGCTACTTATGTCTTTGTGGCTGTGGCAAAAAGATATTGTAACAAATGCATACATAATTCATCACATACCATTGCTATTATTTGTGCTTAGATCTTACAGAAATGATTCATAATTTAATTTTGATTGGAACATGTATCTAGGTTCTGGCTGATGAATATGGAAGTAATGGTATGGCATAGGTATCTAAACTGGGGGGATAACATTTTAAATCATCCCACTTGATTTTCCAATCAGACTTCAAGATTTCATAACCACTGGAAGATAGTTTTCCAACCCACATTTTAAGAAATATGATCATTAAATAAATTTACATTAAATTAACACTAAAAAGTTGGCTTTGTTGGGTAAGCTTGCATTCATATTTTAACATATTTATAACCAAGAATCTGTTTCCTTTCTATTTATGTAGCTATTCTTACCAATGTAAGGAAAGGATTATAGCTAAGGATATGTGAATGCTTTTCACATCAAGCCAATTCTTTCTAAGTTATATTTATTTCAGTCTGAATGGCATACTTCATCTTGGCTGACAATAGACTAGCAGTGTCCTTCTGGCAGCTACTACTTTATCTATCCAGGTAGGCCCCACTTCAGTAGTGGCTGGCAATTTAGATCTTGTGTTTTCAGCTCTAGATTTCCTCTCCTCTCTTAGAAGGTTTTCTACTACAGAAACAAATTGGCAAAGCACTTAGCTGCTGTTTGAAGTTCAAGTGCAATTGTCCTGCATCATGTTCCTTGCTTAAATTCTATCACTGCGACTTTGAGGAGAGAGGGAAGAGTTAGACCCATCATCTTCTGAGGACAGTCTGACCACATGTTCAATAAGCTCAGGTCTCTGGTGACATTCTTGTCTACTCTTAGGAAAACATAGGAAATGGTAGACTCAAAAACTACAATTATTTTGGGAAGAAAAGTCCATCTTAAGATAAAAATCATTACTTCAATCTTCATTAAGATGGGATATTTCCCTAACATATCAAAATTATATGGCATTTTTATGTCTTTTGTAAAATGGTATGCTATTAGTAATAATAGGGTGATATTATAGAGTGCTAAAATAGGGTGCTACCTTTGTCTTCCTTCCTTTCCTCTTTCTTCCTTCCTTCTTTTTTCTACCCCTTCCTTCCTTTCTTATTCCTTCCTTCCCTTTCTCCTTACATCTCTCCTTTCATCCTTTTCTTTCCCCTTCCTCTCTTCCATACCTTTCTTCATCCCCCATCTTCTTTACTACATCCTTTCTTCCTACACCTTCCTCCCACCCTTTCCTCCTTCCTTTCTTCCTTCTTCCTTTCTTTTCTTCCTTCTTCCTTCCTTCTTTCTTCCTTCCATCTTCTTTCCCTCACTCTCTCCCTTTCTCTTTTCCTTTCTTCCTTCCTTTCTTGCTCCCTTTCTTCCTCCCTTCCTTCCTTCCCTCCCTCCTTCATTCCTACCCTCCTTCCTTCATTCCTTCCTTCACTCTTTCCTTCCTTCACTTTCCTTCCTTCCCTCCTTCCTTTTTCCTTCTCTCCCTCCCTCTCTCCTTCTTCCCTCCCATCCATCCTCTCTTCCTTTCCTCCTTCCTTCCTTTCTTCCTTCTCTCCCTCCCTCACTCCTCCCTCTCTCTCTTACATCCTCCAATCCTCCCTTCCTTCCTTTCTTCCTTCCTCCTTCCTGCATCCTTCCCTTCCTTCAATTGCCCCTCCCTTCATCACTTCCTCCCTCCCTCCCTTCCTTCTTTCCTTCTTCCTTCCTTCCATCCTCCCTTCCTCATTCTTTCCCTGCCTCTCTCTTCCTTTCTCCCTTCTTTCATTCTGTTCTTCCTTCCCCCTGCCTTCCTTTCCTCCCTCATTCCTTCCTTTCCTTCCCTCCCTCCTTCCTTCCTTCCTTCCTTCCTTCGTTCCTTCCTTCCTTCCTTAATCCTCCCTTTCTTATTTTTTTTCTGTATATGTGGCATTAGGTATAAAAACCAGGTCAGGTCTTTTGCATGCAAGATATGACTTTATCACTTTATCACGTTTTCAGGACCTTATTCTTCTTTCTTATACCAATATTTAAGTATTTACTAGCTTAATAACATAGATTTTACCCCTAGGATGAAAGATAATAAAATGCATACAAACAGAGGTTGTAAGAAACGTCCTTATTGTTCTTTTAGAGTTGCTTTTTATCTTTTTTATTTTTTAAAGTTCTTAATTTGTCAAACTTCCTCTACCAATAATCCCAGTGTGTACCCTATACTACTACTACCCTTTGCCCCTATCCTGCCGATATAACAGGCCCATTTTAAGTTTAGATTGTGATAGTTTGGGTCTCCTGGCCCCCATACTCTCTCTTTATTTTTTTCTTCTTACATTTTATAGAAAAATGCAGAAATATGAGGTAAGAGAAAATTATTTGTGTTCCAAGGTTCTGTAAAAATGTTTGGAACCCATCTAAAAGATAAAAAAGTGGTGGCAGTGTTTTGCATAGGCACAGCAAAAGTTGGAGAAGATAGTAGTTTAATTATTGTTACATTTTATTTTTATGATTTACTGAGATTTACAGTGTAGTTAATTATAGTTTTGTATGCACATAATTCTAACACCATATACATTATTATAATACCAACTTTTTTCCACCAAGGTTCCAAAGACCCCCTCCTTACCAACACTCCCCCTGCCCATAAACTCAATTCTCTGAGTCAAATCTCTAGTTCTGCTATCTTTATACCTTCATTTTTCACTTAGTATATATATATTTAAATCCCACGTGTGAGAGATCTTTTTTTGTATTTATCACTTTTCTTCTGACTGACTTCATAATATCCTCTAGTTCTCTCCATATCAAAGAAAATTGCATGAATTTATCCTCACAGCAGCTTAGTATTCCCTTGTGATTTTATTCCTCAACTTCTTGATTCATTCATCTCTCATGAGACATTTGGACTGCTTTTACATCCTGGCTAAGTGCTATGATGAATATACGTGGGCAGATATCCTTTCAAATTAATGTTTTTGTATATGGGGAATAGATGCCAAAAATTGCATTGCTGGGTCATATAGAGTGCTATTTTGCTTTTCCATAGAGGTTGAATCAGATGACATTTTTACCAACAGTGAATAAGATTTCCACAACCCTGCCAACATTGGCTACTTTCAGGTTTTTTGACATATGTCATTCTCACTGGTATGAGATTATATGTTATTGTTATTTTGCATTTTCGTATGAGAAGTGTCCATGTTTTCCTTTAAAAAATAAATTTTAAATAAATAAATTTAAATAAATAAATTTTAAATAAATAAACTATAAAAGACACCCTTCTTCCCCTCTCTTTTTCTTTTTTATCCTTCCCTTTTACCCTTCTAAACACCATCATTTGCAATATGGTTAATGAAGGGGCATCATAATTTACCTCCTTTCAACACCAAATTCTTTTTAGAGTGGTCAGTTTTAACTATAATTTTTATGTCAGTCTCTTTGCTGCACTAACTGCACTATCTTTTTCTTTGTGGCAAGTTGTCTATCATGGAACAGTCTTCCTGGCTCTCATCTCTTTTGTCTTTATTACCATACTATTTTAATATCTTACAATTAAATGTTATAATTCTACATCTAGTCCCATTTTTTCTGACTCATTTTACTCAGCATAATACTCTCCACATCCATCCATATCCATAAGTAAAATTTATGAGCTCCCTTTTTCTAACAACTGCATAATATTCTATTGATATACCATGATTTTTTTTATCCACTCATTTGTTCTTGGACACTTGGGTTGTTTCCAGATTCTGGCTCTTATAAACAGTGCTGCAATGAACCCATAAGGCTTCTCTGTATTGTGTTTTTTGGTTCCTAGTGTATATTTCCAGGAAAGGTATTGCTGGCTTATATGGGAGCTCAATTTTAGTTTTTTGAGGAATGTTCATATTGTTTTCTCAAAAAGGCTGAACCAATCTACTTTCTCCCCAGAAGTGTACTAGAGTCCCTTTCTTCCCATGTCAGCATAGACACGAACTGACTACCATGTTTTCTTTCATGGTGGTTAGACCATTCAACTCAACAGTGGTTGAGGGCTCATCTTTTTCACCTTAGCCACACCACTGGTTGGGTCTTGTTCCTTTTAATGTGTATCACTCTCACTGATGTGAGGTGATATCGCTTTGATTTGCCTTTTTCTAATAAGTGATGATGTGCGTATTTTTATAAACCTATTGGAATGTTTCCTTTAAGAAAATATCTTTTCATCTCTTCTCCCCATATTTTGATGACATTGTTTGTTGTTAAGTTTCATATCTTTTGTTCTTTGTTGTTTTATCTGGGCCACACCCATGGCGCTCAGGGTTTACTACTGGCTATGCACTCAGAAATCATTTCTGGCTTGCGGGACCATATGGGACACCATGGATTGAACTTCGGTCCATTCTAGGCTAGTGCAGGCAAGGCAGACAAATGCCTTACAGCTTGCGCCACCACTCTGGCTCCAAGTATCATATCTTTACATATATGTATATCTATATCTCTAGCTTTACATATCTTAGATATTGTATCAAAGGAGTTATTGAAAAATATTTTCTTCATGTTTGTGGGATATCTTTTTATTTGACCATCATTTATTTTGCCTCAGAAGCATCTTAATTTGATGTAGTCCTATGTATCTTTGATTTCACTTGATTAACCAATAACATTTAATCATTAAAGATACCTATCGATGCATTTTTTCAATAATAAACATTTTTCTATCAGTTTTGAATATAATTATCAAAGATGTTTAATTACATTGGTGACAATAAAAATTAAAAAATAGATACATTTTTATGATGGGTTCTTCCTATATTTACTGAGTAAAATTTATGGATTCAATTCTGATATCAAAAGCTTTTATTACATTTAGAATTGACTTTTGTACCTGGTATGAAATCAGGGTCTGAGTTCTTTTTTCTTTTTTTTTTTTTCTTTCATGCAGCTGCCCAATTTCCTAACACCATTTGATAAATAGTCTTTTCTTGCTTCCTTTCAAACTCTGCTCCTTTGTTAAAGATTGGGGATATGTATACCTGAAATTTCATCTCTGAACTTTCAATTCTATTTAATTTAGCCAAGAGTCTATAAAAACTACATTTTGAGCATCATCATTCTGCAGATCTACTTCTCATTAAATATACTTTATTTCCTTCTGTATCTTTATATTTGTGAATTTCCTACAGAAGTTAAAAAATGTGGCCATGTCTCTAAAATATTTCCTTTCATATCCAGGATTTTGTCTTTTACATGTACCTGAAACTTTGTATAATATTCATGTATTATGCTAAAAAACAGAAAGGTTCAGGAATGTTTTTTTCATCAAGTCAGTGGCTATATGTTGGTGCTCTATGTTCCTAAGCTCTCCCCACTAGCTATAGATATTTTAAGTGGTGTCTAAAAATACTAAAGCATTTCTTGGAACATTAATTACTAAAATATTTTTCATCTATAATTTAATATTTTATCTATCAACTTCATAGGGATTATAATTATACAGTTCTTAACTTTTTTCAGTTTACTTAATTTCCTAATATTCATTTTTTTTTTAAAGAACTGATTCTGGGAGGTTAAACAGGTGACAACATTTTTTTGAGTACATATAGAGAAGGAATCAGAAGATCACACTTCCTGGAATACTGCCCACTTTACTTCTAAGTACTGATAGATTCTCAAAGTTCTTGTAAATGAATTGTAATTAATTCCCCCCAAAAGGACTCCCATGTAAGGACTCTCCAGGGACCTTCCCTTGCACTGTCCTCCTATGAACTCACAAGGCTTTTGATGTAGCAGATGAAAAACACAGCACTTACTTGAGGCTTTATCGGCCAGGACATGGTTGCAAGGCATCCAGCCATCTGCAAAATGTCTAGAAAGGCAAATGTATACCATCTTCCTTTCTTTCTGATCTCTAATTTATTGGCAGAGAAATGTTAAGTGGATCTTTGAAAAGAGTCACCATATTGCAGAAACAGATTGAAGCGAGATAGATTTGGGAGAATAAAATTTGTTAGCGGAGAGAATCCAGATTCCAGAAGGAAAGGCATGTGACTGGCACCACAGCCCTGCCAGCCCTCTCTAAGTAGAGTGGCTGTTCCCTAACTGTACCAGAACCCCTCTGCTCCCACTCGATCTATTAATGGAGTATTTGACCTAGACTGACTTTCTATGCATTATTTTGCTCAATTTCTTTAATAAGCATCAGGGTTAGTTGCTATACTTAGCTCCTTTTTGAAGTGAGAAAATATAGATGACCTTCTTGAGGTTGTTCAGGCCAAGTGGCAGTGTCAGAACTTGAAACTGATTCAGTAAGACTCCCAAGTGAAGCAGATAAAGAAATCAGGCATTGTTATTGAGAAGAATTTGCCAGTTTTGTATCATAGACCACATTGTGTGTTCTCCCCACCCCCTGCTCCTTAAATAATATGTGGGAGCTCTCACATCTATAATGTAATATGTTTGCAAAAAGGACCAATAGAGAGGTTACCAAGATTAAATCAAGTTATGGTACTGGGTCTCTAATGCAATCCAAGCGATGTTTTTATGAGAATAAGAAATATCTGGAGTGTGCACATTTAGAGAAAAGGCTATGTGAGGACACAGTGAGAAGATGCCTGTCTGTGAGTCAGAGAACAACTTCAGCTATATCAAACATGCTGACACCATCCAGCCTACAAAATACATAAATTAATATCTGTTGTTTAAGTCATCTAGTTTGTAGGCTTTTGTTATAGCAAACCCAAAAAACTAGTAATTTCATCACTGTTATGGGTAAACTACTTACTTAATTTTGACTTAGAGTTTAATGATTTGCTTTGCTTTGATTGATTGAATGTTAGCAAACCTTTTGTAAGTAAAAGTTTTAAAAATATCTGAGGTTTTTTGGCTTGTACTTTAGTCTTCTCCTATTACCACAAGAAGAATATATTCATTCTAGATAGTCCAAGGAGAATGAGAAACACATACAAAGCAGACCTTTGCAGCTTGATACAAGATATCTGATTGAATCTGGTTTTATTCTGGCAATGCCTAACCACAGTGCTTTGAAGCCAATGGACCTCTATACCCATGGCAATAGATAACCATTGTGTTAATTTCCTGAGTTCCATTAGGCAGCGTCACTATGAGTAATAGCTAGCTAATATATTAATCAAAGCTTAGAGAAGGGAATATAATTTCTACTCAACCATCTTCATGAAATTCTTTAGGAAAAGGGAGGAGGATATTTGGATAAAGGCTGAATAACTGTTGGTTTGTTTTATGTTTATATGAATATGAATGCAACTATTGTTTTCTGCTTCTTCCAAGAAATAGATGTGGTAACATATTTTGATTGCAATTTACTAGCTATGAGCAATCTTGCATGTCAAGATCTGAGTAATCAGGTACTACAGCGTTATCTGACGTTACTCATCTTCATGGAACTTCAGTTTTTTTCTGCCTATTAAATGTGGTTGGTAATCTTCCTACCCACAATAAAATTTGTATCCCTTACATAGGTCCTGTGTGGATGCTGTCTTTCTAGTTTAAAAAAATGATTCAGTGAATATTTTTCACTTTTCCCCTTCATAGTCAAGAAATCTTGAAAGAATAGGACAAGGTTAGGAAGATTTGATAAGCACAGATCCTTAGGAAGTTCATAGTGGCTATTATCTGTAGTTGGGGGTTGGAGGGAGAAAACAAGGAGACTGTTGAAGTTCCCTTTTTTGCTGCCTCAGAATAATTTTGAAAACTTGAATAGTAATTATGTAATCAGAAGAGAAAAGGTGATATCCACAGGGCATCTATCACAAAGTATGGAAGTTTTCTGATCTTTGATATGTTTAAGCTCTAGTGTGACAAGCTGAAGTTGATTAGTAGTTGAGATTCTAAATTCCAAAATTTTCTTGTTTTCTGACCTGGATTGTGTTCTTAGCATTTATGAATCTGTTTCTCTATCTATAAAAAGATAGTAATAGTCATATGTCCTTTTATCCTGTTAATCTTTTCATTGTTATGGAAATGACATTAAAACTAGGATATCTAAAGCCCTTAGCACAACATCAAACTGCCAGTAAGCCCTCACAAATGTCATCTTGGCATGTTTAATTTATCTACTTCAATCCTCTCCTTTTTCAGGTAAGTGAACTATGGGTCTCTAAAGCAAAGTGGCTTTCCCAAAGTCATTGACACAGAAAGTATTGGAGAGCTGGATTAGACAAGAGAACATTTTTTGCAAGTGACATATATTTAAAAAGAGGGTATTCTTACCTGTTCAAATTTTAAGATGCACCTGTAGCCTGTAAATAAGAGACATAGGAGAGGATGTTATAAATATAAATTTTCACTGTTGTAAGTGATCCAACAGCTAGCTAACCTGTCATTCTTGCAGAAATACACTCTACTTCTTCCTATTGGTTCCTTGGTTTTATCTGTGATACTAACACTGACAGGGAACTCATCACCAATGGAACAGTGTGTTCCAACTTGAACAGCTTTTTAGAAAGCTTTTCTTATATTGAACCTTATTTTACATGCATTTCTAGAATTACACTGAATGAAACAAATGCTTTTATTTATTTTTTTTCACAATATAGTCACGGAATCTGAAGACAGTTCTTGACGCTCTGGCTCTCCAATCCACATGTTGATTCAGTAAGTGTGTGTTGAAGTGTGTTGAATAGTGGTAATAAATGAAAAACTCAACTTGACTTAGATATTTGATGCACTCATTCATCTCACAAAATTTTATAGAGTGCATTTTATGTTTCCAGGACTGTTAGAGATGCTGAGGATAGAACAGCAAAAAATAGGCCTCTATTCATGTGGAACATCATTCTTGTATGAGAAAATCAACAATAAACAAATATATGTATTTATATGACATAATTCACAATTTTTTCAGATGATAAACAATGTAATAATAATTAAAATGTATGGCATTAAAGAATGCACATGAATGAGAAATAAAACTGTTATTAGTTAAAAATAATCATGGGTGAGGGTTTTTGGATGCCTCAGGTCTTTGTCTTTTCATAGCAAAAATAAGGACAAGACAGTATAGATAGTAGTAAAGACATTTCTTGCAGTGTTAGTACACAAATGAGACATGAGTAAGGGTGTTTCTAATACTCATACTTGAGTATGAGGGCAGCATGTTGTTGAATAATGTGAAAATGAATTTCGAGTAAGTTTTTTTTTTAAGGAATGCACTGATTAATGAGAGAATACTGTTCAGAAGAACTGGGCACAAGTAGTTTAATTGGAATGGTGCTAAAGTTTCACATACAAATAAGGATTACACACTTGCTCATGTGTATCATGCAACTTAGCATCTAATTTTTCAGTGAAAGGGCATATAAGTAAATACAAATTTTTGGAGTTAATGAGAAGAAAAGGGTCAGGGTTTTGCCTGACTATTTGAAAACAGATGAGTTTGTCTTTATCTGAATTAGGATAAGGGTTTTCTTAACTGAGCATGCTTCAGCGGTGACTAGAAATAATTTTCCTAAGTCCTCTATTTATTGAAGAGTTGACTGGTCTTTAGGAGGTGCAGTCTCAGCCTCCCCCCCACTTTTTTTTCCTCTGACACATTAGCTTTTGTATTTTTATGATAGTTTTCCCCATTGCCTCTCCTAAACAGAAGTGTGTGCCATTTAGCTGCAAACTGCAGACAAAGAACACAATTAAACTCACTACTATTTTTTCCATCTCTTATCATTCTGATTGCCTTTGTGCCAAGTTAGTTTCATAGATGTTAAGAAATTGACTGCCAAAGGACCATGATTATATGTCTTCTCATTTGTATTCAAAAGTAGATGGTGTTGGTGTTAACGTCTACAACAGGGTAAGAGGTTTGAATTTTATTCTGATATAATCACCAGTGAACTATATTTCCAGGGAAATATTCCCTTATGAAATTTCAGAAGGATATATTCACATTTAAAATTAGAAGTGTGCTTATTGTCACTCAAAGCATATGGCTACCAAGAAACAGAGGATAATAAACTCCATTATGCTACAATCAAAGCAACAACTACAGATACTACAAATAGGCACTTGAGGTTTATTAAAATAAATAGAAAACAGCTCTTAATCTGAAAGAAGCTATAGCTTAATGGAGGCATATAAACGCATAGTTAATTCCACAATACTGTCAACTAGTCCAGCAGGCCTAAGATAATCTCTGGTTTCAAGGTAGGCATAGGGCTCTTAAAGAATCACTCTAGTCATATTTAAGATTTTTATGTTTGACTTCAATTCCATTTCAGTATTACTTTTCTCATATAATGTTGCAGAGCTCTCTCATTTTTATATAATTTTTATTTTGACAAAAGTGGATTACATATCTTTCACAGTAATATTTTAGGTACATATCAACATTAAATCAGGGGAATTCCCACCACCAAAGTTGCCCTCCCTCCATCCTGTTCCCAGCTTGCATCCCACATCCTCCACCCTTATCCCCTGGGATGCTAGTATAAGTGGTCTGGCTTACTATTTAATGATCATACAACTGTTTGTGTATGGCTTACTATTTAATGATCATACAACTGTTTGGTCTTAGTACCCTCCATTATTTCCCCCTTGATTTGTGAGGCAGAACTAGATGGTTCAAGAGATTTGGTTCTGTTTGAAGAAAAGAAAAGCAATAAAATGGGGTAAAAATCAAATAAGCTGAAAATGGGCGGTGTCCTTCTAGAGGCTCTCAACATCAGCTTGAGAGAAGATAGGGAAAAAGAAGTAGAAACACCACAACAATATAAAAAGAAATATCAAACAAAAAATCCAATGAGCACTAGAGCAATAAAGACAAGCACCACGTGATAAGCATGATCCTGAAATAAAAACAAAACAGAAAATGAAAGAAAAATATGGAAATAACAAGTACAATATCAGTACCAAAAATAAAGAAATAAAAAATAAAAAACAAATAGATAAATAAAAAATATTATTTTGTGCATTTTTTTTGTCCTGCATAGGCACAGCTCTCTTATTTTAAGGAAGCATATTTCTCCCCTACCTCTGATTTGCCATTGGGATAGCAAAACACCTAAAATTATCAGAGGTTTAAAATATACTCACTTATTTGTACTTCCTTCTGCATTAGAATAATATGCCTGGGGAATTGCTTGCACAATTAGAGAGAAAAGGAATTACTCTGGCATCAGCATCCCAGTTGAACCTAGATTTCTGGTCCTTCAGTCAAACTTCAGATCCACGTATTAAATAATCTCTTATTGAGAGAAACACTCAGTTTCTGTTGTTGTTTATATTGCATATCATTGCCAAAGTTATTGAGACATGCAAGCTTGGAGAACTGTCTTTGCAGATATAAAAAGTATTCTAAATTATTTTAGTTCCAACTTTACACAGCAAAAGGTAAATTTAATTGTCTTGGCCATGGGATTTTTATACCAGATGTCTATAAAACAAGAATAAACATGGAGAAAAGCTATTTTTTCTTGTTCTGGCAGATGGGATTTAAAAAGGGAAATGACCAGAGGAGAATGGATGGGGTTGTCTTTGGCAACCTTGAATAATTTTTGATTTCTAGAGTGTGGATGGACACCAAGATAAATGGTGGGTGTGCTGACAGAATAGTTTGCTCTAGGTTCATTTTGTTGGCATGAAACAAAATAACTTTATAAAAAGAATGATAAATTAAAATCTGGGTGAGATTCTGAGAGATCAAAATGAGAGGCTGGTGTGATCCCAGAGAACCAGTTAACTAGAGCTAGAGGTCAGATCTCTGGTTTATAGCAGCCATTAATATCACAGATAATGAGAAGATGCCCAGGGTGAGACTGAACCTTTTTAGGAGTAACTGTATGAAGGACACAGTCTGGCTCTTGTTTTCCACAAATAAAACCAGAGAGGATTCAGAAGGTGAAAGGCCAGTTCAAGAATATTTCATAATTTATGCCCTCCCCATTGTACAGTATACCAATGCAAAACAAGATGGAAGCTGTGTAAAGGACTTCAGAAATATGAGCTTAAGAATTATTACTCAAAGAGATTACTCAATTCAACAGATTCTTTGAATTCCAAACCATATCCAAGATTAATGGCTTCAGGCTTCAATAAAATTTAGCTTACATTTATTGCTTACTAATCAAGAGAGAGCTTATGAAGAACAGACCAGTTAACAACCAAATGAAGAAAGTCCATTTTCTTTGTACACAGAAGAGTATTCTGTATACTGAAAACAGAATGAGAATAAGGATTCTGAATACAGTATTCTTTTATAATAGAGAAGAGTAATATAAATGGCTTTTTATCCTACCACAACCATAATCCAGTATGCAGAAATTTGAAGTGATTATAAAATCCAGGAGACAGTCAGTTATATAAGGAAGAAAGGCAGGACTTTAAAGGACTCCTGAATATTGATTTTAAAGAAACTAATATTACAGAATCCATAGCAAGTGTCAAGGAAAAATCAGAAAAACATAGAACTTGGAAGAGAGGAGTAGACTCTTCAAAGACCCACTATGGGAGAATAATTTTAATTTCTCTATGATCAGCATGAGATTAATTTTAGTCTGCAGGACACGCTAAAGTATAGAGAACTTTGTCATCAGAGGGGCACAGAAAATTTGTAGGAATATGCTAGCTGAAAGAGAATGATTCTCTCTTTCCATCTCATCTTGGTTGTTTGTGTTAATTATCTAAAAATTTACTTTTATTGTAAGAAATGATAAAGTGGGGCCGGGCGGTGGCACTGGAGGTAAGGTGCCTGTCTTGCCTGCACTAATCTAGGATGGACTGTGGTTTGATCCCCCGGTTCCCCATATGGATGGTCCCCCATGCCTGCCAGGAGCGACTTCTGAGCGAATAGCCAAAAAAAAAAAAAAAGAAATGATAAAGTATGTGGTCATAAATGAACTGAAAATGTGACTGCTGGCAAGGTCAAAATCCTTTACAGGCATATTTCATTGAATTGGTGTTACTTCCAAATTCATCAGCACTTACTGTTGGCTCTTGAATTTAGACTATAACCTTGGCATTCCTACTTGCTGGTTATTCCAGCACCATTACATTTCACTAAAACTCTTTTGTTGAATCCCAAATGGCTTCATATACTTGGTGTAAACTTATACCTTTGCTCCCTTATTCTCTACAGAGATGAGATTGGGTCATAAAAAATGCTGAAGCTCTAATTATGTAATTTCTCTGCAAAAAGTGAAACAATGGCTTCCTGCCTGGTTCACTTTTAGTATACAGACCTTCCAATGGTCTCTGAGACTGTCCATGATCATTATCTTATCTTTCAATTTCATATTTTCATTTCTCTCCCTTATTATTTCTATCCAGTCACTCTAGAGTCCTTTGTGTACTTCCCATTGTTTCTAAGGATGACAAGCATAAAAGTCTGAAGTCTTTTAAATGTCATTTCATGGAACTTTTTCTTTAGGTATTTATAAAACTCTGCTTTTCCCTTCTTTTAAATCCTTATACAGGAAGCCAGGACAATATTACCCTCTCCCAATCATATTGTGTATTTTTATCATGTATTAATTTTCTTTACAGCACTTCTCAGTATTTAACATAGTTTTTGTTGCTATTATTTATTCTTCCTCCAAAATATATGCCCTTTGATTGTAGAAACTTTGAGTTTTGTTGGTGCTTTTTAATTTCATTTTAAGTGCCTATAAACACCCAATAAATATTTACTGCATATTGCTCAGAGGGATCACAAAACTTGTCAAGGTTATTCAGATAGTAAATATTAAACAAGGATTTGAATAAGAGTAATTTGATATTGATGGCCGTGTTCTTTCCAATCTCTTTTGCTTCTGTTTGCCTAATTCTTGGAGATATATACTAGAAGAGATGATCCAATGATCTTTTCACAGAAACATGTTCACTGAAGGAATAGAAAGGGTAATGAAAAACTCTTTTTCATAGTCCTAAGCATTATAGGGAACCATAACCT
>PVKC010022018.1:6214-17965 GCA_004027635.1 Crocidura indochinensis
CATACTGAGATTTCAAAATTGGGGGCTTATTTTTTTGTTTTGGTTTACTTTGTTTTTAGGTTTTGATCAACACCTGGTTTTACACTGGTTGTGCTCTGGTTTTACTAATAGCTTTGCACTCGAGAGTCTATCCTAGCAGTGCTCTGGGGACCATATGGGATGTCAGCAATTGAATCAACCTTGACCATGTGAAAGAAAATTGCCCTACCTTTTGTACTATTTTCCTGGAACGGAGATTTAATTTTTTTTATAAACTAAAGGTCTTTAAATACAACGTATTTTTCAAAACTGAAAAAATTATTGCATAAACTAAAATATTAACTCTATATTATATTACAAGCCTCTCTATATACATATATATATACACATTTATTTTTCATGTTGGCTTAAATGGCAATAGAACTGCAAATTGATTTAAGTATCTGAGTCTGGAGCATGTGAGAGTGTTTTTATATAAATATGTATAAATATTTATATATATTTGTTTGTATATATGAAAATTTATATATATAAATATGAGGCAGTAAAAATTTCTGAATTTAAACTTCTATATGCTCACACTGTTCTACATACCCAGAATCAATCTAAAATAAGCTCTTATACATTGTGCATTTCTTGACTCAGATCTTGTGAATACATATAAATAAAAGACTACACTCTTGTACTTTGGTCCACTTTCAATGACCTTTTCTTTCTCTGCAACACTACAAAGATACATTTCTCTTTCCTCTTAATATTTTTCAACTCTGCTTATTTTTAGTTACATTTGATTGATACATATACGAATAAGTTAAAGCATTGCTAGAAGTAACAGCTCGGAGATAATTGAAATTATCAGTTCCTTTTAAATTTTTATTTTTCTATCTCCAAATATAGATGTAGTTATGTGTGCATGCATATACATCACATCTGATATATAAAATGAATGCACAAGTTCAGCACACATAGAGTTTTATACATACTGTTATAAAATCTGGTCTTACTAACTCTTGGATATATGTATTTTATCTTATTTTAGGAGGTCCTCAAGCGATGTGCAGGAGAACAAGTGGCCACTTCTATTCATATAAGGACAACCAGACCAGGGACTCAGTACTAAAGCCTGAGAATGTAAGGCTTTGAGGCTCATGTCAGGTTTTCAACCACCAAGACCACTGTATTCATGCTCAGAAGAATTTTTCTGTTGGGGAATGAATCCAAATTAGATCTCCTAACCCTATTACCGGCACTATCTCACTGTCCCCTGGATATCTAGTTTAAATAGGATTCTTAAGGGTCCAGTAACAGACATCTAATACACTGAACAACCAGACTTCCTCTAACAATTAAAGTTTTATTCTGCTCTCACTTAAAACTACTCAGCTCACTAACACTAAAAAGTTGAGAAAGAGGAACAACCCGCTTAAAGAAAAGCTAATTAGAGAGATAAAATGCAGCTTTTATGAATTCTCATTGTCTCTGCTATACGTCCTCTACACCTCTAATCCCTTAAATATGATTTGTTTGTTTGGTTTTGTGTTTTCTTTTTTTCTTATACTGTCGCTCTGTAAGTAATTTTCTTCCTAAAGTTAGACATAAACACACTGAAAGAGAGAGAGAGAGAGAGAGAGAGAGAGAGAGAGAGAGAGAGAATTTTTCATGGAGAGTTCTTATAGAAGGTTTTTGGGCAGAGAAGGAAGGTGAGCTCTAACTGAACCTTAAAATAAATTTGAGTAAAACAATAAAAGTAATCTGTTATTCATCCTAAATAAATGAATAATTCATATTTTAATATATATTCTTTGAAGTTAGAAAGAAAAGAACTGTTTTTGATTATAGTGATCTTTTTTACTTTTTTTATATTCACCTTTTTTATGGAATGAAGGATACTAATGATATCCAGGATACAGGATTATGAATTTTCTTAAAGTTTTAAAAGTATTTTAAGGAGTAATGTCTGAAGTGTGTTGGCCTCAGCATCTCTTGTGGAGTAGAATCATCCATCAGTGAATTAATTCCAGAGCAGGTTGGGAACAACGCAGCCTTAATTTTTGTTATCTATTTAGTTGCTGTTAATCCTTTAGTACTTTTAAGCACTAGTGGTGTAGACTAAATCCTTTTACTTAAAACTGTATGCTATGATTTATTTTGCTTTAGTGAATCAAAATAGTTTTTCTTTAACAAACTGACTTAGAAATATGTGAGAGGAGAGAAAGAAAATATTTGTTTTTTTAAGCTTTATAATTATGCAATGAATATTCTAGTCCATTTATATCAGTTAAAAACTCTGGTGATGTTTATTTATTGATTACTTATTGTTTTTGTTTTGGGTATACCCCATGATGCTCGAAGTTTATTTCTGGCTATGAACTAAAGGACCTCTCTTCATGGGCTCGGGGCAACATATAGAATTCTGGGAATAGAAAATGCATTAGCCCCTGCAAGGCAAGAGCCATACCTGATATTCTACCTACCTCTCTGACACCTTTTTATTATTTTATTGATACAAATTCCCAGACACAATATTATTCAATACATTTAAGCATTATGCTATTTATCTTCTTATTTTACTTTTTTGAGTCACACCTGATGGTGGTTTAGATTTAGTCCCAGTTCTGCACTCCAGGTTGCATATAGGTAAAATATATGGATGCCAGAGTCTGAATTGGTTTGCTTCAAGCAAGGCAAGCACCCTATCTCCTGTACTCTAGTTCCAGATGACATTTGTTTATTTTAAACACAGTTTGTTTCTCCCTTTTCTATAAACCTTGTGCTAACTCTTAAAGTTCACACAAATAACTATTCCACCCAAGTAATTTATTTTTCATTTGTTAGACAGTGTATCGCTGCTCTTAGAGCACTTTTAATTACACAAATCACACAAAATTTTAATTGCTTGTTTTCATATCTGTCTACCTGACAACAACATACTCTTTCTACAAATGAGGCTTTTATTTTTGTAATTGAATCATCAACTTGCACAGTCTAACTCACACCAGGAACTCATGATAAGCCTAACTTGAATGAACATAAGAATAAGTATAAGAAAAACATTTCAACAAATGGTACAAATAAATGTACAACAAGTTGTACAAATATTTGTACAAGTGGTACAAATAAATAGGGAAAAATAGCAAAGGCATTATAATCTTAATAATAATTAACATAATATTCAATAGACTCAAATGTTAAGTATAAAACAAGAAAATTCATAGAAGATAACAATAGAAAACCTAGATAGTTGTGGATATGCCAAGCCTTTATGCCCCCATTTTGGGTTTTTGGGTGACAACCAGAGTTATGGGGTGATTTAAGTTGTCTGCAGACATGACAAATGCGTTACTTCTATACTATAAATCTGGTCTCTTGTGATGCCCTTTTTAAAGATACAATGTCAGAGACATGATCGATGAGAGGACTACATCATAATTTGAACTTCATTAAAATGATTCTCTGGGAATATAAATGTCAAAAGCGTAATAAAAAATCATAAATTGTGAAACTATTTGCAAAATTCTAATCTGATAAATAGTGGCTACACAAAAATATAGAAGAAATTAAATGTCAATAATAAAAATGTGATGAACTAATAATAAGCAGGTCAAAGTGCTTATATCCTATTCATCACCAAAAAATATGATAAGCAAGCAGAATATATGAAGTTCCACATTAAATGTATTCAGGAACTTTAAATTATAATTTTAAGACATTACAAAAAGCCACAATGTATCTGTTAGAATGACTACTTTCATAATGTAAATATTAGTAGTAAAATGGAAATAAGTTTTACATGAGTAACAGAAATATAAAATGGTTTAAGCTTAGGAAGATATTTTTGTGAAGTTTCTTTGAAACACTCTAGATGATCTAGTAATAGTGAGCCTTAATATTTCCTTTAGAGGTGAAACGTTACGCCCACAAATAACATGCATATAAGTATGATAGGAGTTTTATTAATAATAACCAAAACTTGGAAACAAATATTCAGTCTATAAAATGTAATACCATTTATTCAGTGTTAAAAAAAATAAGCTACCAAATTATAAAAGAGACATAGGAGGGTCCCAGAGCAATAGTAAAGAGGTAGGGCTTTTTCCATGAATGCGGCTAACCTGGGTTCAACCCTAGCAACCCATAATATCTCTTTTGTTTTTATTTTTGTTTTTCGGTCACACTCGTCAGCGCTCAGGGGTTACTCCTGACTCTACACTCAGAAATCGCTCCTGGCAGGCTCGGGGGAACCTTTTGGATGCTGGGATTCGAACTACCATCCTTCTGCATGCATAGCATATGCCCTACCTCCATGCTATCTCTCCATCGCCCTCATAAGATCTTCTAAGCCCAGCCAGGAGTGAACCCTGAACATAGAGCAATGAGAAAGTCCTGAATATTAACAGAGGTAAATCAAAAACCAAAATAAAACATATATACGGACACCTATTGTATTGTGAAAGAAGTTAAATTTCTATTCATTGTATACTATTGAAAATTCCATCTACATGATAACCTATAAACTATGGAAAAATAAGTAAAATGATAAAACAGATAATTATAGAGAATTGAGGAATAAAGTAAAGAAAGAAATATACATCAGAGAACACCGAAGGCTTTGGGGAAGAAGGTGAATGTTAGGATAATGAATATATATCATTATATATTTGTTTAACTATTGAGTGCATAGTGCAAGAGTGACACAATTTTTTTGAATCTACAACAAGTCTTTAAAAAAAAGAATGATTAAAAATATGAACAATGCGGGGCCCGGGAGATAGCATGGAGGTAAGGCATTTGCCTTTCATGCAAAAGGTCATCGGTTCGAATCCCGGTGCCCCATATGGTCCCCTGTGCCTGCCAGGAGCAATTTCTGAGCATGGAGCCAGGAGTAACCCCTGAGCACTACCGGGTGTGACCAAAAAACCAAAAAAAATATGAACAATAACTATAGAATCTAAGCATTTCAAAATAAAGGCAATCCATAAGTGAAATACCCAGGAATCAAATAATTAAGAGTATGTGATCAGGACTCATTATGCTATTGATTATAAAAGAACAGTTAAGTAATATAATATATAAATATTATGCATACTAATACTTGAGAATTACTGCTTTTATAATTCTTGTTATTATATTCCCCAATAAGAAGAAATATTTGGGGAGTGGAAACTATATTTTACTTATTTTATATTTTATAGAGTTTATATAATAGCAGGGGTTTGTATTATATGTGTGTGAGCATACACATACAGGAGTAACAATTATTAAATTCATAACTGTATTTTCAAAGTCACATATTTTGTCTTTCTAATGAAATATTGAAATAGGATTTTGTTAAAATGTTTTTTCTATTGTACTAATTAATCTAAAAAGTTCAAATAAGTTATAATCCTACTGCTACAATTGATTTCACAGGTACATAGACACACAAGTATAATTTTACTTAACAGCCTGCCTTTTCTTTTTTTTTCTTGTAATGTTATTAACAACATAACCATCATACTCTAACAAAGTATATCCTGTTATTTCATATCTAAGTTGTTGCCACAGTTCACTGCTAGAAATTGCCTCGCATTTCTATTTTAGTTGCAAATAATTTGGGAAAATTTAGCATTATCTCTGATAGACTCCCTTAACACCATCCATATTTTCACCCTTCTCCACCACTTGCAAATAACTATGTATAAGTATATAAAAATCTGCCCCCAAACCTTTAAAATAAAATACAGCTCTCAGGTACCCTGCAGTGTTTTCTTCTTTACCTCCTCTCTCCTCTAATTTTAACCAGCCCAGTGTTCTGTCTCCATGTCCTTGCCAAACAGACACTGGCAAATATTAAAACTTACCAGGGTTATTCACTTATATGGCCCTCATACAGAGATCTCTGCCAGGAATGACTATTCTTCCCACTCTTTTCTAAACTACTTCTCAAAATTTAGTTCACACATTTAATTTCATATGAGTAGTTGCTTCCTTAATTACCAGCAATATCATGTATTCCACTAATCTGCTCACTAATGGCAATTAGAAATAGATGATTATGTGTTGGTTTACTTATTTCTAAACCTTCTCCAGGATGACTACATAGTCTACAGAAGATATTTTTATGTTTAATTCATCCACACATAACAAACAATATAGTTAGAGACATGACAGATACTCAATATGCAAACGAAACTATATATGTTAAGGGAATATTTAAAATAGTGTCCTTAAATGCAATACGACTAACAGCAGAGAAAGAACTTGCTAGAAATAAGAATTATCAGGCTTACCAAAGTTAACTTTGTGATTAGATTCTCTGGACAAATAATACTGCCGTTTGTTTACTGTTTTTACATATTTATTTATTTGTTTTAAATAACTTTCATCAATTTTTAAAAATTGAAGTGACATTGGTTAAAACATGGTATGCATTTCAATTATACTGCATCTGATCACACCTCAAAATTATATAGTCCACACTGTATTCAACTTTTTTTAACTAGTTCTATAGGTTATTTCAACTTTAAAACACTGTTTTAGGGACTGGAAGAGAGTGTTAAATTTAAGCCTTTTGCCTTATAGATATAGCTATATAGATGTACCTTTCTCTGTTCTCAGCATTACATAGGATCCCTAAGTATTACCAGGAGTACAAAAGAAGGAGCATGCCCCAGACGAGACCAGGTGTGACCCAAATCCATTAACCACCGCCACCACACACAACAGATTTTAAAAACTCTATCTTTTATAAGCTGTCTTTCTCCTTATATATTTCTCTGTATATATACACATATGCATGTATATTTTCCACTGCCAAAAATTTTAGATTGTTAGAATCCAATCTTAAATATAACAAATGCAATCTCATTTTGCTGAAGAAAAAGTATTTCCCAGATGAATACTTTTTATATATTTTATCCTAACCATTTGTGAAAAATATACTTAGAAATTTGTTTCAGATATAGTAAAACTTACATATATTATACTAACATTAGGTATAATATATGCAGTTCATATTCATCTCTGAAAAAAAGTCCTGAACTGTAAGTTACTTTACAAGCAATAATGGAGCATTAATTCAGTTAAGATTGGGCATAACTGTAAAAAATTCATTTTATACTTCTCAAAAGGCAGTTAAATTAATTGATCCAGATGATTTAGTCATTTTGAATGCATGTTAAATGACCTATAAAATAGAGCTAGTTTACTGAGTAACATGTTATCAATGGGGTTACAACAAAATAGAAACTTAATCACTGAAGCTGAGACTTCAGATTGGATGCAAAACAACTGGGTTATCTGACCTGTAAAACTGGAAAAAAAAAGTGACTGAATACTCTAAATACAATAAGATGCATAAACATAAGTTAAAAATGATGAAGTAACATAAATACGTTTTAAATATTAAAAGGAAATTTAAAAGAAAAAAGAACAAAATTCCAGTTGCATTTCCACAGGAATTATATGACAAAATACTATTTCTTGAAGTATCTTATGTTTTCTTGTCACCAATTTTATCTACCCTAAATCAAAAGCTCTCTGAAATATCTAATGATAAGAAAAAAGTAAGCTTTTTCTAAGTGAAAAAGTCTAAGGAATAGACTGATTTTCTACTTGATTTTCAATTAAATTTTAACTTTTAATGTGAAAGCTTTAAATATCCTTTAGAGTAATTTAGAAACAATGCAACTGAGTATATTTTACCTTTACTAATTTACATTTAGATATAATAGATAGTGCTTTTCTTTTAAATACTCATGCTGTATAAGTAAAATAACTTATTTACATATTAATAATCCAATCTTGAATGAAAAATTTTAAATTATACTCCTGATCTCTAAATGAAAGCATTTGACTTTTTAAAATTAATGAAATTTTAAAAAATAAATTTAGGGCACATTTTATTATTACTCTTTTAACCTGAAAATAGAAATTGAATGTTGAAAAGCTGAATGTTGGAAAACTGATGTTGAAAATATGCTCCCAGATCAAATTTCAGTGCATTTTAAAGTTGTTTCACTTATTTTAATATTTAATGCTATATTTATTTATTTACATTCATGTTCATTATATTTTTATTTTGAATAATTTACTAAAACATTATATAAGATTACTTTCTTAGCAATTAAAATATACTTCTACAAGTAATTGTACAGATTTATTTATTTTTAATCAAGTACTAATTTTACTCTAAGTTCAAATAGTATATGATCAGCTTTCACAATATAAAATAACTGCAACTTCCAATGAATCCATTGATAATATAATTAAGAAAATAAATCTTGAGAAGCAATCGATTATTTTAAAAGAAAACACTGATGATTCCTAGCTACTTAGACATTTTTCATTACCTATTTAAAATACAGTCTAATATTTAAGGTAACGGATTTATTCATCATAAAATTTTAAATATATATCAATTATTCTTAGTTTACTTTTGTACACATTTTAAAGACAACACAAAATTAATATATAACTTCTAGATTGATGTACTTTTAAACATACCACAGTCAGAATTCTGTGTTCAACTGCATTTGCAATCCTTCATTGCTGACAAGAGATTCTCAAATGACAATCTTCTTTCAAGCACTCTTCAGCATGACAACAGAAAGTTCTTCCTTCCACTGCCTGCTTTTTTCCATTAGCTGTAATGTTACATACTGAATACTGCACAAAGCATTTGACTAGAGGGTTTTTAGACAACCCTTTAAATGCCTGAATCTGAATAATGATTTTTAAAAAAGGCTCATCTCTTGATAAGATTTGGTATTGTTTTTTATTCATTCAATTTTAATGGGTGGTTATGGGGTGGGATAGGGAGTTGACTTTGTGTGTCATTGGTTAATAGTGTCTCAGTATGACTCACTTAAGTAAGATTTAGTCATATAATTTCTGTGACATTTTGATGAGATGACTTTACTGTCAATTTTTTAATAATCCATTGCACATTTTCTATGTTATCCAAATGAGTTGAGTAGATTAGCATAAGAGGTGGGAGGTATGTTTCAGTCTGAATAATAGTGGTCTGAAAAACAAAGCTTTCTTTTTTTGGTGAGCCAGGAAATGTTTTTGATAGCAGAATGAATTCTGATATAGTTTTCTCCCTTTACAAGAAAATTGTCTCTTCATGTTCATATGAAAAAAAGGTAAAATTAAACCTTCGTAGTTTCTGAAAAGTTCTGCATCTTTTAAACCTCTCATTGTATTATATAGACTCTGAAAGATATAATTAAGTAATCATAATCTTGTCACATTATAAGTAACTGTTACCTAAAAAATAAACACATAAAATTGAATGATTTTGCACCCCCGTGGTGTTAACGTATTCATATGATGAGATGTAACTAAGGATTACATTTCTTTCTGTCAAGAAAGTCTCCACAGGATGGCTTGTAATTGGAACTGACTGACAAGAAACCAAACTAAGAAAAAGCCATGTAATGGGTATGTCTGAATTAATTAGTAAGCTCAAAAGTTTTCAGGCAGCCTCATGAAATAGAAAAATTTACCTTTGCAGAACCGTTTGTCGCATTTGTGTTTAAAATGTCTATTTTTTTTAAATGATCAATGAAATCATATTGGTTTTACTAACTCATGCGATCCTAATTTGTTTCGTGCAGGGAGTCAGCAATAACAGAAGAACCTTTAAAAAATGTCCATAAGCATCAGTAATGATTCAATAAACCTAACAGTGCTTTATTGGTGTTGATGTTTCCATTGAGAGCATCAATAGCTACTCTAAATATTTTTATTTTGATTAATTCATAGGTGAAATGAAAAAGCAGAATTCCAGTATGAATGAAGGAATAAAACATGAAGAGGTGGGACAGGAGAGATAGACTGAAGGTAAGGTGTTTGCCTTTCATGAACAGTGGTTCAAATCCCAGAATCCTATATGGTCCCCTGTGGCTGCCAAGGAGCGATTTTTGAGTGTGGAGCCAGGAGTGACTCCTGAGCGCTGCCAGGTGTGACCCAAAAGAACAAAACAAACAAACAAAAAAAACATGGAGAGGTGAAGAGATGAAAGTAGTAAAACAATGAATATCTTACAACTTATTAGGTTTTGAGATCAGGAACCTCAATTTAATTACATTTTATATTTATTTATCGAAAAACATTCATAGTCTCTAATGTTCTTGGTAATTTCCCAGCACTCAGAACTTTATTTTGACCTATCTGATGGACTTGTCCTTTGATTTCTATAGTCCCTGATACATGACTTCACTACATATGACTTAATGAAATTCTATAAATTTCCTATATATGGCTTATTCAGTTCTATGGTAAGAAGGAATCATTTAGCCTCCATTTGCTCACTCTATGAAATGGGTCATTGAAGAGATGATAAAATTGATTCTACTTTTCATATTGTTTTTATTTGGGGGCTACACAGATGTTGTTCTGGCTCTACTCCCAACTCTGTCCTTGGGGGTTGCTCCCTGAGGTGCTTGTAGAATGATGTATTGGGTGTGATGATTGTGGGAGACAGTATATTTATGTACCTGGTGTCAGCTTTATGCAAAATAAGTTTCTTAACTCCTCTCAGATCTAATTTCTGTTTTCTTGGAGGGTTATTATTTTGTTTGTTTCTTTTTAATTTGCCTGTCACACCTCATTATGCTTAGAACAAACTATTGGATTTTAATACTAGAATTATTCATAGCAGTTAGTGCTCAGGGAATCAAATGTGCCTGGTACTAAATCCAAGTTTGACATATACAAAGAAATAGACTTAATCTTTGAACTAGCTTTCACTTTCAGATGCTCCATCTTCTTGTTTGTTTGTTTGTTTGTTTGTTTGGGGCTTCACACAGTGGTTCTCAGAGGTTATTCCTGACTACTATTTGAAATCACCCCTGGTGAGACTCAGTGGAACTAAGGTGTGCCTGGACAAAAGCAGTCTAGGGCACTGGAGGCAAGTACTAATTCACTACCATTGAACCCCTCCAGAGCCTATTTTGTAAAGTGGTTTTCATGCATAAAAGAGAATTGCTCACGAATGAGTCTTGAAAGATCTTAACAAATGTTAGTTGTTATAAATACTTAATATTATCTTCATGATTAATTAGTGTTTGACTTTGAATTCAGTACCTCTTTTTTAAGCTTATAACCTAGAGGAGCATAGAAAAAAGGCATTTTATTATACTGCTTGTTTTGTTTTGAGGGCACAACAAACTATGTTCAGAGCTTACTCCTGGCTCTGTGCTGAGGAATCCCTCCAAAAATTTATTGGAAGAATGGGGCCTGAGTGGTGGCGCATGCGGTAAGGAGTTTCCCTTGTACACGGATATCCTAGAATGGATTGCATTTTGATCCCTCTGTGTCCCATATGGTCCCCCAAGCCAGGAATGATTTTTGAGTGCATATCCAGAAGTAACCCTTGAGTGTCACTGGATGTAACACAAAAATAAAAAAAAATATTGGAGAGAATTGTTTATGATGCTGAATATTGAACAAGGATCAGCCACATGCAAGGCAAGTGCCTTATTATTGTGTGTTTTCTGACCCTAGTTCATTTTTTATGTGCTTATATAGCATAAGTTAGATTTGACTTTTCTGCCTTCATTCTAAATAGTTAGAGAATGAAAAGTCCCGGGGGATCTTTGGCTAGCTGTCCAACCCAGGGCCCACCACATGCCAGTACAAAGCCAGGAAAACTCCTGGCACATGGCGGCCCTGAGACCAGCTCTGGCCTCTGCTGTTTGTGAATGCATCGGGGTGGAGTTTGCCTCCTCCCCAACCCAGCCCCCAGGGCCCAGCTTACCAGATCCGGCCGTGAAGACCCTCTGGCGT
>PVKC010022019.1:0-17875 GCA_004027635.1 Crocidura indochinensis
CTTCCTTCCTTCCTTCCTTCCTTCCTTCCTTCCTTCCTTCCTTTCTTTCTTTCTTTCTTTTCTTTTCGTTTCTTTCTTTCCATTTTCCTTTGGGCTACACCCAGTGATGCTCGGAGGTTACTCCTGGCTCTGCGCTGAGAAATTGCTCCTGGCTTGGAGACCATTTGGGAATCCAGGGATCAAACTGCGGTTTGTCCTAGGTCAGCCAAGTGCAAGGCAAATGCCCTACCGCTTTGCCACCCCTCCAGACCCTAAGGGTTCTTATATCAGCCTTTTTTTCTCATTTACTGATAGTTTAGTTGATTTTTTAAGGTGTCTTCTTTTTTTTGGGGGGGGGGTAATATCCGGTGGTGCCCAGGTTTTACTCCTGGCTCTGTGCTTAGAAATCACTCCTGGCAGGCTCAAGGTACCATATGGATGTCAGGGATGGAACCTGGGTCAGTCCTAGGATTGCTGTGTGCAAGGCAAAAATGCCTAACCTCTGTGCTATCACACCTGCCCTTTAAGTAAGCATTTTGATTTTTGTTTTATGCCTTTAAATTTTTTCATGGGATTACAATTTTCCCAGCTGATATAAATTGTCACTATTTAAAATAGATTTTTAAATGCTTGTTTGTGCACTGAATTACTAAACCATTCTCTAAGTTTTGTCACTTTTAAATATTCTTTTTATGAAGGAGGGTCCAGGGGCTGGAGCGATAAACGCAGTGTATGGCGTTTGCATTTCAGGTGGCTGATCAGGACGGATCCTGTTTCAATCCCCTGATGTTCCATATGGACCCTCAAGCCAGAAACGATTTCTGAACACATAGTCTGGAGTAACCCCTGAGCGTCAGAATGTGGCCTCAAAATAACAAAAACAACAAACAAAAAGAAGAATCTATATCAACATATCTCTATCTATCTATCTATCTATCTATCTATCTATCTATCTATCTATCTATTATCTATATTAGTGCATTTTTAATAGAAAATATCTAAGTCCTAGAAACACTCAGCTTTTAAAATTTGAATAACGGACACACTATTTATTTTAATAAATGGAACAGTGCTAAATAACTCAGAAACAAGGTATTTATAATTAATCATAAAATATTTACTGTATTCTCATCTTTAGTAGTCACTTCATTCTAAAATTATGCTTCACCATTAAAGACAATGAGCACAGATATTATTTAAATTCTATCCTTTGGGATGACTGAGAGATGTCACAAAGGTTAATTAAGGTGTTTGACCTACAGGTAAATGACATGGGTTTGCCATAGCATATGATCCCCCAAGATCGTTTGCCAAGTATAAACCCTGAGCACATATGTGTGGGAGGGCCCAAAAACAAAACTACATACCTCTAGAGAAAGAGAAACAAATAAATAGATTTTGTGTTTTATACAGTGATTTTATAGGTGAGTGTATATTATTGGAAATATTTTCATATGTCACACTAGCAAATAGCCATACCAAATACTTGTAATTAATTATTTCACATTATCTTGCTAAGTTTGCAATATTTTTCTAGCTGTTGAACTAGATCTATACACATTACTATGTGTATATTGCTTTTTGTTGCCCTTGGTATTGTTGTACTACATTATAGGCTATTTAATCCTGGGATCACTCATAGTCCATATGGCATTTCCATTGTACTATCACTCCAGCCGTAGATAGTATATTCTTACAGTATTGTTATTTTTTTAGATAGCATATTAGATTTAATATATATCTATGCTGTCCAGAGTGAATACTGTTTAGATATGCTCACTTACTTGCATTTCAAATTATATCTCTATGTTGATGTTTATACAATATAGCATTTTTATAATTATGTCACTTGAGAAGCAAAATGATTTACATACAATTGAGGCCGGAGAGAAAGTACAGCAGGTAAGGTGCTTGCCTTGCATGCTATAGGACTAGGTTTACTCATTGGCAGTCCTTATGACCCACTTAACTTTTTAAGAATTGATACATAAACAAAGAGATAAGAATATTCCATGAGCAGAGTGGAATACGAACACCCCCCCCAAAAAAAAAACCCAAATAATTGATCCTCTTGGGAACAAGTTCTACTGTATTTAAATATTGTTTTAGGGGATGAGGTGATAATACAGCTGTAGGGTTTTTGCCTTGCACTTTGCTGACCCACCTCAGATCTCGCTTTGATCCCCAGCATCCCGTTTGTTCCCTAAGCCAGGAGCAATTTCTGATTGCATAACCAGGAGTGTCACTGGGTGTGGCCCAAAAAACAAAATACAAAAAAATATTGTTTTATATTTAACTGTGAACTAAGAAAAATCATTTTTGACTGAACTTTTTTATACTCTTCCATAATCTATCATTTATGCACCTATGTTCTTTTTGACATCATATATCATATATGTGATTTATGAACCTTTCTTTTCTGAAATATCTTTACTACTATTCCTTGAGTTTCTATAATAATTTCATTGATTTTTTTAGTTTCTTTGCTTCTTCACTAGATTTTTCATTGTATCTCTTCCTTTTTTACTTGAATTTGAATAATAGTTTTCTACCTCCCTTCCTAGCATTAACTTCTCTGCAACCTAATAGATAATTATTTTATTCACCAAATCTCTTTGTATACCTATAATGTGAATTTTCAATATAAAATTACATTCCCTTGCAGTGTACTAATTTAACTTTAAATTAATTTTTTTCTATTTTGAATACTTTTCCTACTTATAATATATTAAAAATGTTTTTGCATTTAAGAGAACTGAATCAAGAGATGCAAAAACACATTTTGAAAGCAAGGTCAAAAAATGTTTTCCTTTGTTATCACATAATAATACTTACTTTAGAAACATGCATCTAAACGGACAAGACAAAATGATTATGTTTTCCACAGGTCATTGGATCAGAATGGAAAAGAACAAAGGCTTTGCAGTGGGAGAGTATTTACAATCTTTAGCAAATATTTTTTATTGTTCTTAAATCAAAAAACTACCTTTAAGCTTTAATTCATGCTAATATCTCTTCTTAAAATTTGTCATCTTTATTAACTGTCAAGCTTTATGTTTTGCTCTTACCTCTCTAATTATTGTCTCTAATATTTAACTCTACCAAGTTTTCTGAAATTCTCTCATAGATTTTTTTTTCTGGATTGAAAGTGAGTTTTAATTATTTTGTTTTTGGTTTTTTTTGTTTTTGTTTTTTGTTTTTTGGGCCACACCCGATGATGCTCAGGGGTTACTCATGGTTATTTGCTCAGAAGTCACCCCTGGCAGGCACGGGGGACCATATGGGGAACCGGGGTATCGAAACGAGGTTCATCCTAGGTTAGCGTAGGCAACGCAGGCACCTTACCTGCAGCTCCATCACCCAACCCCCGAGTTTTAATTATTTTTTAATATATAAATCTTCATTTAAGATTTCTAACTTGCAAACCACATTACTGTTTTCTAAAACTTCCTCCAACCCTTCTCTAAGATTGACCATTTTCTCCTCTCAGTGTACTCTTTAAAGTTTAGTTTTGGTTGCATCATCTATATAATAGTTGCTACTTATAAAGAAATCATAGAGATTTTTTTCTTGATTTCAGTAAGAAAGATGTAATAGTTTTCTATATGTGCATTTAGATAAGTTTCCTTTGACCATATATGCTTTTGCAATTTTTGAATCCTCATAGTATAACATGGATTATTACATGTACTGAGAATTAGTAAACTAGTTAATTGTATATTCATTAAAATACTGAATATCTTTGTTCACTGCAATTTAAATATTAACCTAATATAACAAACTACATGTTTAGATGATAGTTAAATATTTTGTAGTAAAAAGTAGAAAATATATGAGTTTATATTAAAGGTAAACTACAGCAACAAACAGTACATTTATTAATTATTTTGTTTCCTTATTTACAGAGGATTGCCCTAAAAAATTAAAAAAAAAACCTAGAAAAAAGATCATGAGAAGTGTTTTTAAGAGTTTTGTTATTTCTCCATTGAGACATAAGTCAAAAAAGGTAGAAATACTACAGAACTACGAGATTTTATGAGCACATGTTATCAATAACTAAGAACTATTCATTGACTGCACAGGACATTTGATTCTGCCAATAAATAATCTTTAATAATAAGTAGTTATTGAATAAGAATAAAGAGAATTTAATAGATAAAGGTGAATTTTATTTCTTTTATTATTCAAATTGAATATATTTAAAAACAGAACAAAGGTTAGATCGAGTAGAGGAAGTAAAATGATGCTTACCTTACATGAAGCTATTCTTGATTTTACATGAGGAATATAAAACCTGCTGGATGTGGCCCACTCTTTATAAATTTAAAAAACTTCACTGGTATTATTTAGTTTCAGTCTATTGCAGTAGAAGATCACCATGTAACATTAAAAATAGATTCACTATATATATATATATATATATATATATATTTGGTTTTTGGATAACACCCAGCAGTGCTCAGGGGTTACTCCTGGCTCCATGCTCAGAAATTGCTCCTGGCAGGCACAGGGGACCATATGGGGCACCTGTATTCGAACCGATGACCTTTTGCATGAAAGGTAAATGCCTTACCTTCATGCTATCTCCCGAGCACCAGATTCACTATATTTTATCTGACATCCCTGTATGAATAATTTGATGTTTAATATTTATACATAATTACTATGACTATCTATAATAAATTACAACTTTATAAAATATTTAAAAATCATAGGATATGTATTTTAAGTTAATGAAATAACAATAAATTAAATATAATTCCTCCAATTTTCCAATTATTATTAGAATTAAAAATTGTATGTTAATTATGATAATTACAAAATATTAAGCCTGATGAATGTTTAGCATCCAGGAATACAAATAACTTGTAATTTAGCAAAAAAAGACCCTGGATACTCAAATTTGGCAAAAAACTTGAATATTTACCCAAATAAGCTTTACTGTGTCTTTACTGTACCCCAAAAAGCAGCCAGTTTTATGGCTCCTTTTAGGGGTATCTTGCAACCTACTGTGTTCTAAAGTTCTAGATCTATCGAAGAGGATCTATTCTGGTTTATAACATATTTTCTACTTTTCAGTAAACAAAAAGGGGTATTGTTTGTTTACAACTTAATTTTACCCAAAACATAGATTTTTCTACTTAACATATTTTATATGTCTCAAGCAAACTTGGGAAGGACTGTCTCAGGGTAGGCCTCTGTTCTTACTCCCCATCAGGGATAGTCTCTGTACTCAATAAAAATTGTAGTTCTCATAGGCAGCTCTTGCTCAGCTGTACTGAGACAGATTGCTACTCTGCCATACACATTTTACTCTCGGCTTTGTTTGGATAATTTCCTACAGTCACACTTGTTACAGACCTTGGGTGGAAATATGGTATTTCAGGTCATTACAACCAATGTTCAATACATTCATGAACCTAATTTACTGTGACAGTTCTTAGGAGAAACAAAATGAATAACATGAAGCCCCAGTTTACATTCACTAGCATGGCTATAATTTAAGGGGACTAAAGAAAGGAATACGTATTGGAAAGAAGTTAAGTATTTAGTCATTGTATATTGTGTTAGAAAATCTAAAATTTTCAGTTACTTTGAGAAAAAGATTTTTTTAGCCTCAAAATATAAAACAAAGATGGAATCCAACAACTCTACATTTGTTATTTGTCCAACGTGACTAAAAACAAACATATTCAAATAAACACAAGACTCACTTTTATACTATGTATATTACAAATAGATAACATTTATATATATGTAGATATATGAGCTGTATTTACATAATATGTAACCTTTTAGGTATAAAAATGTACAAATACTTCCTGCAATTTGGTTGAATCTTAGAAATAAGAAATAAAACAAAAAGCCAAACAATAAATTCAGCATGATTCTATTTATATAAATATGCATTATAGGTAAATCCATAGGCAATAAATAGTTTTAATTTACCAGAAATTGACAGTGAGGGAGAAAAAAATAATAACATTAAGTCCAAATGCTTTTAAAGGGCCCCCCTTGGTATAACAAGTTTTGGAATCACAAGGACATGGTATTAATCTATAATTACAGTATTGCTTCGTTTAACTTAAAATTATAAATCTTTTCTCTGACATTAGATTATGAAAATTCTTTTCTGATTCTTGAGATATTAAAATAGTGACATAGAAACAGTTAATTTTGAAGAACTGCTCTGTAAAGATGCTTCTGATAACATGGTTTTAAAATGAAGACCATGTTAATGAATCCCTACCTCTTGTCCTTACTCCTTGAAGAGTAGTGTACAAGTAAACAGTTTATGAAGGGTGGGTTATAGACAGGCCTGCCTGGTCAGTGAATTCATTCAGGGGCTGGTTCCCTGAGGCATACTTCTAAAATGAGTACAAATAAAGATTTCTGATTAAAGTTTTAACCCTCTTAATATTTAATTAAATTAGGTCAGACTCTACATTTTTGTTTTTGAAATTTCTAGCATTAAAATCAACCCTTCATTTCCTTTGATCACCTTCAACCACTCCTGGTCCTTTTGAGCCATCAATGTGGTTTCTGAGTTTTTCATGCTTTCCTTCTAATAGTAAGGGTTACGGATAGGCCCTTGGCATGTGGAATAATTACAAGCACATAGGTATAAAATTAAATATTCCTAGTGTGAAACCCTTTCTCATAAATTATGCAAAATTAATAGTCATATTATCACTGTGATGCAAGCTTTTTTATTTTTATTTAATTTTAGTGTTTGCTTTGTTTTCACACCTAGAGATTTCCAGCTATTCTGGTGGTGCTCATCTTACCATATGTGGTACCAGTAATTGAATCTGAATTATCTGTGTGGAAGCAAGTGTCATACCCACTGTGCTATTCCTTGGTCCCAGACTTTTTGTTTCTTTGTTTTGTGTATTTATTGACTTGATTTTGATTCCGTTAATGCTTAGGTATTTCTCCTGATTCTCCACTAAAAATTACTCAGGGTGGACTCAGAGGACCATATGTAATACCAGGGATAGAACCTAGTCAGTCCCATGAAAGGCAAACACCATACGATTAGTCTGGCCTACAAATCTCAGCTTTATTCTCTTTGAATTTTGAAAAATAGTATCTCATTGTGTATGATTATGTGATATAAAAGATTATAGGTTGTGCATTAAAACAAACTTAAAACAATATTTTACCACACATGTCTAATAGAACATGTATTCATATACTGTAAATAGCAATTTCTTTTCTATTAAAAACATACAGATATAGCCCTGGAAACATGTTAAAAATTATATAATATAATATAAATATAATTATATTATATTATATTATATAATATATACTATTATATTGTATTATAATATATTGTATTATAATATTAATATTGCATATAATATTAATATTATGTTATATTTATAATATATAACATATACTATTATGCATTATATATTTGTTTGGATGATAAGGATAATGAAATCTTTAGGACATTTGAATATAGTTGATTAAGATTCAATGACATGGGCCCGGAAAAATAGCATGGATGTAAGGCATTTGTCTTGCATGCAGAGGGACTGCAGTTCATATCTTTGCATCCCATATAGTCCCCCGAGTCTGCCAGGAGTTATTTCTGAGTGTAGAGTCACGAGTAGCTCCTAAGTGCTGCCGAGTGTGACCCAAACCCCCCAAATAAAAAGATTAAATGAAACTATTATTTCCTAAATATTTGTGTTACTTTATATGCAGGTGGTTACAAAATATTTCATAATTGAATTTCAATCATAGATTGTACACTATCCTTCAAAGGTGTACTTTTCCTACCACTCTAATTCTCTTCTAACCAACCATACTCACCTGTCTCTGGAGCAATTGAATACTGGCATAAATAATCCTTGAGAACAGAACCTGGAATAAGCCCTGAACACCACAGTGTGTGACTCTCCCTGCTCCAAACAAAGTAAAATAAACAAATAAATAAAGGAAATTTAACTGTCAATAATTAAATTCTTACAAGAGAAAGAAATGACATCCAGGAAAAATTTATTTATTTTTCAAAATAAATTTCTTTTACAATTATAATTGAGGATTGCTGAAGAATAATGAATGTCAAATTTGGATGAAAGAAATGCATTTTGAGATAGAATGTTTCCTAATACCAACACATGTCCTTAAACTGTTTTTCTGGTTAATGAAATTTCAAATACAGTACTGTCAAAGGATAACAATTAGGAAATAGATTATCAAATATAGCACCTTCATAGGATGACAATTAGAAAGTGTTTGCACACCAGATAACTGAAAATAATTAATATCCAAGATATATGAAGTGCTTATGAACTTAACCAGAATAAAATTAATCAAACTCATCAAAAGTGGATAAAAGAGATGAATAAAATCTTTCTCCAGTAGAATTATTAGTGGACAGAGAACACATGAAAAAATGAAAAAGCTCTGTCTTAATAATCATAGTACATGCAAATCAAAGCAACAAGATATCATATTTTTGGGGCCGGAGAGATAGCATGGAGGTAAGGTGTTTGCCTTTCATGCAGAAGGTCATCGGTTCAAATCCCTGTGTCCCATATGGTCCCCCGTGCTTCCCAGAGCAATTTCTGAGCATGGAGCCAGGAATAACCCCTGAGCACTGCTGGGTGTGGCCCCAAAACCAAAAACCAAACAAACAAACAAAAAAAAAAAGATATCATATTTTACTAGTGATATTGGCACATTTTAAAAAGAACAAAAATCAGCAAATTTGGTCTGGATTTGGAGAGAGAAGCAGTCATTTATATTGATTTGTTTTGTTTTGTTTTGGGGGCACACTGGGTAATGCTCAGTGGTTACTCTTAGTTATGCGCCCAGAAATCGCTTATGTTTTTGGAGGACCATATGGGTTTTCAGGGATTGAACCCAGGTTTGTCTTGTGTCAGTCTTGTGCAAGGCACGCTGCGCTATCCGCTCCTGCCCAATCAGTTACTTATGGTTGAAAATTCTATTTTGACTTTAAGGAAAACAATATTTACACTTCTCAAATATCTAAGAATTGAATTTATATACTACCCAGCAATTCTACCTCTTGTTATCTATATCAAGGGCCAAATCTCTCTATTCAGAAATACACAATTTAGTCCTGGTGGTCATTAATACACTTTAAACAATAGTCCAACTATTCAAAAAAAGATGACTAGATGAAGAAACAATGACATATTACTTGTATATAATAAATGATAAAATCATTTAACTGTTGCACATGGATATTAATAGTGCACATCATGCTAAGTAAAATTACCCAGAAGTAGAAACAGATACAGAACGGCCTCTCTATATATGAGATTTTAAAAAGTCAAAGAAGAACCATAGGGGACTGTAACAAATGGCCAAAGACAACAGAGCCTGAAAACTGATTTGTGGAGCGATGTATACTATGTTTGGGAGGTGATATATAAAGGGGAGGGTAGAAAGAGGGGGCTCAACTGCATCTATCATAGAGGGATGTGGACAGTCTTATGGAGAGTTGTGGTGGTAGAAAGTAGTATGAATCTTATGAAAGTTATTGTAAATGACAGTGCCTTAACTAAAATGAAAGAAATAACTCATAGTATCAATGTTATTGATGATTTTTATTTCATTTCTGCTATAAATATTAAGATATTTTATTACCTCTGTCATATTTTCAGCAAGAACAAGTGACAGTAGTCATTTACTATTGTGTTAATCATACAGAATTTATATTGAGAAGACTTGAAAACCTTGACTACTTCTTTTTTCCCAAAAAGAGAGCAAGGTTACTGAACAAAGAATATTTTAAATTCCAGTGGTTTATGTTACCTTTACAATCTTAATCCATAAGGCCAAGATGCAGCAGGTTGAAATCCTGCATCACTACTTCAATCCACCTTAAACTGGACAGTGATAAATATCTCCTATCATAAGAATCTCTTCTTGAATCATCTAAGCTCAACAGAGGTCTGAATTTCTCCTGTTCAAATCTTTATGCACTCTTTGATTTGGAGAAATAAAAAAAAGCATTACTCTAAATTTATCTTGATCACATAACTCTTAATTACATTAAGAGAAAGAACCTGAGATTACAGCAGTGGCACAAGCAGTAGGGCACCTTTTTGTATGCACTAACCTAGGACAGACCATGGTTCGATCCCCTGGAATCCCTTATAATCCCCCAAACCAGGAGCAATTTCTGAGAGCATAGCGAGGAGTAACTTGAGTGTAACCGGGTGTGGATCCAAAAATCAAATAAATAAATAAATAAATAAATAAATAAATAAATAAATAAGAAGAACCACTAGCAGAAGGTTTTTCTCACTAACAGAAGACTCATTGTTCTTTCTAACTGTTCTTTTTCTATGATCAATGCTTATATTTCCAAACATATGAAGTAAGTATATTGTTGTTTAAATCTAAAAATGCATTGTTCAATGGACCTTGAATTAATTGCTGATATTTGAAACTCAGAAACAAATAACATACAGCAAAAGTAGCCCCAATGAATTAGATTTGAATGTTTGGCAAAATATATATAAACTATATAGACAAGAAAACGGAACACTGGTATAATATTTTTGAGAATGTAAGTTGCTACAAGTAACATAAAAATAATGAGATAATTTAAAATTAAAAATAACTTATGACTTAGAAATATTACCTGAACAATTTGACTCCAAGTGTTAAAATTATAATTAAAAATATTTTAATCCTATGTTCCATGGAGCATTGCTCACAATTGGCCAAATATAAAATGATTACTGGGGTAATAGTACTGTGTATAGACTGTTTGCCTCACATAGAATCATTCTGAGTTTAATCCCCAGAATCCCATAAAATTTCCCAAGCACCACAGGAGTTATTCTTGAGCACACAGTTAAGAGTAATCCCTTAGTACTACTGAGTGTAGACCAAAACCATGCAAGCAAAATAATCAATTTAATACTACACATTTACTCTTAAATAAAAAAATAATAGTAAAGTAGTTGATATGCTCAAAAGAATATTTCTGCCATAAAAATACTCTATTTTATCATTTGATAAAATAGATAATTTCAGTGATTTTGCTAAGTAAAATAAGCCAAAAAGTGAAAGAAATTGTATATGGTTTCACACATTTATGAAAATGAATAAATAAAAAGTGGCAAAAAGACAATATTAATTTCTCACTCAGTGAAACAGTACAGTGTTTAGTTGTTGTTTTGTCTTTGGACCACACCAGGTGATGCTCAGCGATTACTCCTGAGTGTGTGCGATCGGAAATTTCTCTTGGTTATGTTCAAGGCAACGTATGGAATTCTAGAGTTCAATCTGGGTCATTTGCTGTGTGCAAGGCAAGTGTCTTATTGGATGTAATATTGCTCCAACTAAATACAAATGGTGATGTGGTGAGGAATTGTAGAAGTGTGGTTTTGGTTATGAACTCTATTAGAATTTGGGTACATTAAAAAGTATCCTAGTCAAATACAGAAGTGCTAAAGTGCTGTACAGAAGTACAGCCTTTAACATCTATAATGTGTAAACTAGCAATAAATCAATGAGAAATCCAATAAAAGGCACTAGGTAATATAGCAGTTTTTAGTTAAAAAATAAAAATATTATTTTTTCTTGGGCATTAGGAAAGCTAGTTAATCATTGCTTTAATATTTAAAAAATATTTAAGTGGGTTGGAACTTTTGACCTCACTTGGCTGTGCTCAGAAGTTCTTGAATTAATGCTCAGAAGTCACTTTTAGTGATATTTGGGTGTCCCATATGAGTTCCTTAACATATAGCAGGGTTACATGCAAACAATTGTCTTATTTCCTGTCTGATCTCTTGTTTTGTCATTACTTTTATGTATATTATAAAATAAGCAAGAAAATATATTAATGATAACTATAAAGTGTCTCATACTATCACTAGAACTTATGATCACTGAAATATTATATATCATTTTTTCATCTAAATTTTGCAATATTGTTGTTGACATTTTCTAAGTTTAATTTAGGAGGAAAAATGTTGGGTTTATTGCTTTGAGTTGTGCTCAATGAAGTTTCACTTCAGGTCAAGGATTGAACTTCACACTATTCCACATCTCATTTGTAACAGAGCTAAGTATAGGTCTGGGCTGACAGAGTAGCAACTGAAATGAAAAGAATATACTTCCAACTGCACTCCTGATTATAAACATCAAGAAGGCATGGAAATGGTGATTGAGTAGCTTCAAATGAAAGTTTTGTTCCTTCTCATCACTGAGTACATTATAGTTAGTCCCACTATCATTTAAGCAGCAATGAACTAGGCTACCCAAATCAGAACTAACTATGAATAAGACCGTTTGAATTTTTGTATGCCTCTAAAATACTATTTGGAGAGTTAATTTGTATTTTTTTATACATTCGGTTGCATTTCCATCTGACCAAAACCCCCATAGATTCAGCTTCATGCTCCAAGTAGTTCAGCTAGTGAATTTAAAGAAGGCTCCTGGGATATTCATTTTTAAATATTCAAAGGGTCTTTTTTTTACTTCCACATTCCTTTTTGCTTACCTTTGTATGTATATTTTCTATTTCACTTGAGGGTATTTTGTTAAGTGAAATTGTTGTGCATCCATCTCTATTTTTTCAAATAATTTCTTTATCTGAGCACCTTGGCCATTCATCATGGCAAAATTAATCAAGGAGAGAAAATGCCAAAAGGGAACCAGTTGCTCTATTCTGAATATTTTCCTCCTTCATCTGAATGAGAAAGAAAAGTTCTTTTTGCCAGCAAAACTCTAGCTCTGCTGAGGATATTAATGCTTTTTTCCTCCAACCAAGGCCATAATCAGAGCTGAATGGAGGCCCAGTCTTAACAAGTAATAGTCTAAAATTTACCATGAAAAACTGTAGCTTATTATTCATTTAACTGCATTTGAATTCTTTAGAAATTAGGCAAGATAATCAATGGTGCAGATAAAAGAATAATTCATAAAGTGTCCCAAGTGCACACACACACACATGCACGCACAAAGATGACAATGGGGATAAAGAATAAAGTTTGGGGTCAGACAAGGGGACATCAGAGAACACTTTCTTAATTTACATTCATGGGGCTTTGGCAAACTCGGTTTTAGTATTATTTTATCTAAAGACGAATGAAACAAAGATGACGTTATCTGCAAAACACGTAAGAATGGTGAAAAGCAATGAGGGGCATTTAGTTAGTAGGGAAACAGAAGCAAAATTAGAATGGCACATGGAAGATACCTTATCTTAAGCCATGTTATATCAGATTAAAAAGCTGACATAAACATGCTTTGATTCCTCTGCTCTCCTTCTGCATCATACTTGCATTGAGTCCTGAATAATGATCTCTTATTACCCTCTCAACAATGAACTAAAGTCATTAAAGGCAAGGACAAGACTGACTATATCTTCCGCAGTTTCTATTGGGATTTGCACAAAGCCTTTCACTGAATTGCCATTTATCAAAAACTAATTTAATATATGCATTAAATATTATGTGAATAAATATATTGTTTTGTTAATGTGGCATCATTATAGCTAGGAGAGCCAGAATTATCTAACTGACCTTCTTTTATGTAATAGGTTGTTGAAACCGCTGGAATCCTGTTGTCAAGCCCACAAGCATTGTTAGTTGGAGATAAAACATAAGTTAAAATGCTGTGGTTAGTTCTGGACACTGCCTTTCTTTTACAATGCTCTCTGTTCTTTGTTAGGCATCATTTTCTTTAATATGTCAGAAGATATGGAAATTTTAATCTTTTTAATTACCATGGAAGAATTTCTTCTTCTATCTTTAACAAAATAAGGTCTTTATAAACCCTATGAAACTTTTGGAGATAACTTTTATTAGAGAAATGTTTGTTCTGAGAATGTTTAAATTTGATAAAATAATTTGTGACACGTGCAGCAAAGGAAAAAAAATAATTTGTGACAAAACACAAGGATCTGAAAATTTCAAAACACTAATTCCGTATGATAGAGATAATCCAATGTTTTCTATTACTACACATATGAAAGATGAGAAAAGTACACTAATTTATTGAGGTCATGACATGATTTTTTTTTTTTTTTGGTTTTTGGGTCACACCCAACAGTGCTCAGGGGTTACTCCTGGCTCCATGCTCAGAAATTGCTCCTGGCAGGCACAGGGGACCATATGGGGCACCGGGATTCGAACCAATGACCTTTTGCATGAAAGGCAAACGCCTTACCTCCATGCTATCTCCCGGGCCCTATGACATGATTATTTTATGATGACTGCATATTAAACTCTATCAATTTTGTTACAAAATAATTTTACAGCTTATCCTAAGAACAGATGAAATTGAGATACTTGAAAATCCATTTCCATGATGATATATAGAAATTATTAACTTAGATTTCACTGATCCATAATTTTTCCTAAGTGTCCCTAATTAGAGTTGATTTTTACCTATACATTATCTAAGGAAATACAGGCTTAAAATGCTTCCATATAGCTATAATTAGATAAATTTTTGCATTATTTACTGAAATTTTACACTATTCACTTAGCTATCATTCCAGTATAAAAATTATTATATATGTTTGAGTTAATTTAAGAAAATATCATTAAGTCATACCCTGGGATAACTTCATGTAAATAACCTAGAAATAACTTACTGTTCTGTAAACTGATATACCAACAATTTTGCCTGCTTCACAGAATGTCTATTGAAAATTAGTGGAAACTGTAACTGAAGTGGAAATTAGAAGTTGTTTCACAGGCTAATGTCTGATTACAAAGCCTTTAATTTGATAATGACAGCAAATTATCTTTATTCAAGTAAATAATATATTATTTGCCAGTTTTATGCTTATTTATGGACATAATCTAAAATACCAAAAAATATAACTTAGAGTAATCATTGAGTTTTCTCCAAATTAAAGTTGCTAATTTCAAGTTTTTATTAGGGAGGTTCCTTCTGATCAAAATTGTCCCTAAATATGATATTCTATGATAGATTGAATTTTTTTAACAATGTATTTACTGCTTTTCTATGGAGATCTTTTATCCATTAAAAAAAAGTTGAAAGGGGCTGGTGAGGTGGCGCTAGAGGTAATGTGCCTGCCTTGCGAGCGCTAACCAAGGAAGGACCACGGTTCGATCCCTGGTGTCCCCCAAGTCAGGGCAATTTCTGAGTGCTTAGCCAGGAGTAACTCCTGAGCATCAAACAGATGTGGCAAAAACACCAAAAACAAAAACAAAAACAACAACAACAACAAAAAGTTGATAAGCTTTCATAGACTAGAGAAACCAAATGACTTGTTTGGCTAAAAGAAAGTAGATATATCAATTCCTAAAAGATCTGTGTTTGATCTCATATCACAATATCCAGGCAAGATACTGTTTTGCTAGATTTTTCCCAGAGAAAGGATGACATAGAACTGTCTTATATGGCCCGTAATTAATATATAATATAAACTAAAGTAACTATTGACATTGTTTTTGGGGGGAAGGGTTCACATCTGGTGGCACTAAGGAATTATTCCTGGATCAGCTATCAGAAATCACTCCTGGCAGGCTTAGTGGACTATGTGAATGATCAGGGATCAAACCCCAGTGGGCCACATATAACAAAAAAGCCCTACCCACTGTGCAATTGCTCTGGCCCCAAATTGTTGGCATTTGTAACCAAATTTTGAAATTAGACTGAATGGAAGTTTAAATTCTATCTTTCTTAAAATATTTTACCATCACCTGTGCTACAATATCTAAAATCAAAAATATGAGATGCTTGTTTGTGTGTGTGCATATGTATGTGATATCACATACTGGGTAGTATTTAGGATATTGAGTTACTTATGCTTGGTGTCAAGAAATTTTTCTAAGCAATGCTCAGGGTACAGTGAGGTGCCAGGTATTGAATGGCTTCACCATGCAAATTATGTACACTAACACTTAGGGTTATCACCTCTCAGTCTGATATTTTAAATTTTTCATTGTTTCCAAATTTATGCTGTAAATTTTTTGTGTATACCTTTTGCATATTATGTTCCTTAAATATTTGCATTATTCCTGAAAAAAAAACTGGGTCAACTCATTTTTTATTCGGGAAGCTGAGACCTAAATACCAGATAATAAATATCGTATTACCTACATATTATTCTGTCTTCTGGCTTGTATTATTTTGCAATATATTTTAAATTATATAGAAAATTTGTATTATTTTAAATTTTGGAGTCCAATATGAAGGATGGTGTCTACTTATGTATCCCTAAAGATATTTGATAGAATATAGAAATTCAATAGCTATTTATTCGTTTTATTTGTATATTTTGAAGTGATAAAACAATATGTCTTATGATTCAAATGGAAAAGTTAAAGTATTTTGAGGAGGGTAGCCTTCCATTTAAATCTCAGTTTGTCTTCGGGAAAAATAAATTATATATACATATAAATAATAAATAATAAAGAAATAAATATTGCTTAGTTTCTTTAATAAATTTATATATGCACATATTTTCATCAACTCTCCTAAGTCACATTTAGTAATTTTTAATTTTATGTACTTATTTTTGAGAGGAGTCACAAAGTTATTTGCAGGTCTTAACCCTGATTCTGTGCCTTGGGTTCACTCCTGTTGGTCTCTTTGGAGACCATAGAAAGGGCTAATAATTAAACCTACATTGGCAGTACTGTCTACATGGACCACACTTAGAAGACAATAATATTATTTTTAGTAAAAGATTAATATAAATAATTTTATTTGAAAGTCAAATTGATATCAAAGTTGTGATATTATCTAACCTTTTTCATTTAATGTATTTTAATTAGTGATATTACTCATAATTGCCTCTTGAGACTTGTACTCACATTAAGAACACTACAAAATGAAATTATTTGTATTTTTGGAGAAAAATAAGAAGCTTCTAAATCAAATTTGTAGGAATCTTACACATATATTTTAAAGTCTTTTTTGATGATCTACATCTAAATAGAACTTATTGAATATCCTTAACAGGTTTCCACAAAATACTGGCATTATAATATAATGCTATGTTAGAACTAGAAAACTTAAGCCTTGTCTATGGACTCAAGATGTTCAACTTAACTCAATACAGGATATTTAAGTCAGTTGACATCATAGGAGATCAAAGATTTGACACTGGACTGGCAGTTTCACCTTTGAGTCTTTTAATAAATGAAGAAAGTACTTCTTAAAGCAAGGAAGGCATATTTTATTAATATTTATAATAGAGATAAAAGGGTAGTAGTAGAAGGTTTGGGTAAGGGACCAAACTTTTGCTTGCATATGGCATAGGGAAAGAGAAGAGAATGGATGTAGTCAAGCAAAAGGTTGGACTTTGCATTGACTTGGACTTTGATGGTAAATATCAACATGTGAATATGATACTGGACACATCATATATATTGGTTATTCACTATAAAACCTGCATTTTGGTGCCCTACAAATAATATATTTATCAAATAGAACCAAGTGAGAAGACATATAAATGTTTTAGATATGTGCAAGGCAAGATATCTACTTGCTATTCTATATCTCCGGATCAATATCTGTAAATATAAAGCAGAATTGTTGATTAGAGATTCTGTCAATTTGTTATCTTCCTTATTTAGGGAAGTATAAAGATATAAAAAATTAATCACTTTAAAGTATTTGAATGCAGATTTTTTTCTGAATTTAATTTTTAGTCTAAGTCAACTTCTTTAGATCAATATCTGTGATTATCAGTTGTTCATTAGACTTTTAAAACTGATATTTATGATTAACTGAAAGTTTAGGGGCCCGGGAGATAGCATGGAGGTAAGGCATTTGCCTTTCATGCAATAGGTCATCGGTTTGAATCCCGGTGCTCCATATGGTCCCCCGTGCCTGCCAGGAGCAACTTCTGAGCATGGAGCCAGGAGTAACTCCTGAGCACTGCCGGGTGTGACCCAAAAACCAAAAAAAA
>PVKC010022020.1:0-17766 GCA_004027635.1 Crocidura indochinensis
AAAAAAAAAGTAAGTACTTTTATCTTTAGAACTTTTGACAAGAGTTTATGGGTCTATAAAATCAAATGAAAATAACAGAATAAAACTTTCTAGAAATGATAGAAAATAACAGTTTTCTTATTTCAGAGAAAACTCAGTCAGGAAATATTCAGGGGTTGGGACCTTTCTCTGCCAATTGGGTTACTTAAAACATCACTCCAGGGTCATGAAATAAGACAGATGGACTGCCAGAAAACTATGTATCAATCCAGTCACTTACCAAGGCCAAACCCTGTGGTTTCAGGGTCTTTATATGGCCTATCATCCATATATTCCCCAGCCCTGAATTATATAGGGAAATATAGGGAAAGAAAAATACTCCTATAAGAAACTAACACGTTGAGGGTATCGTTTTAAAAATACTTCCTGGAGCAAGTAAGAGAATATAGTGGGTAACACAGCTAACCTAGATTCAATCCCCAATACTTATATAGTCTCCTGAGTTTGCCAGGAAGGGGATTACTGAGCACAGAAGCAGTAGTAAGCCCTGTGCACCACTAGGTATGTCCCAACCCTCCCCCTCCCAAAAAATAAAGAAAGAAACAAAACAAAATATATCTCCTAAGGCAGTTTACTTACTTTCTCTATTAATAAGCCAGAATTTACTAGATGACTTGACCACAGACTTTTTTGAGGTCAGTGTGAGGTGACCTCCCAAACAGTGCTTAGGATGCCCAGTTTGCTCCTGTCATACTAGGCAAGCTGTGCAGGCCTGGTAGTTCAATGCCTGGGCAAGTTATACAGAACTGCTCAGATCCTATGTTGTTGGGGGCTCCAGAACTGCACGTGGTAATGCTTAGAATCCATGTAGCATTGGGTGGGTATTCAACAAAGTCTCCACATGCAAACCCTTTAAGCTATCTCCAGGGCTATAAACTTTAATTTTCTGATTATAAGAAATAAGGATGAAGCAAAGGGAAAAAGGCTGACAAAGATGACACAGGTTGGCTTATGGGGGTGGAAGGTACATTGCTTGGATCGTATAAGTAAAAGCACTGATGATCAAAGGAGTCAAGATTCTGACTGTTAAAGAAAAAATATGCAAACGTATTAGGAGAAAGAATATAAAGTTTCCAGAGCATTGGACTGCAAGTATTGCAATTATTACTACTACTATAAAATAATTACATTCTAATTGAAAATGTTGGTATAACAAATGAAACAATTGATATACAAGGTTTGATCATGCCAGATTTTTTAAATATATGTATATTAACATGATATAACATAAATATACCAGTATGCATATTAACACATATGCTATACATAATTTATATATGCATAAATGCCCAATAGCAGTAATAAAACAATTGTAGCTCAGAAACAATGAGAAGACTGACTTCCATTTTTTTTTGGTGCATTTACTGTACCTCCTCTTTCTATACAGTCCGTGTGAAGAACACAGCCTGTGGTAAGAATTGGGAGGCCTTATTTTTTCTTTTCTTTTTTGATTTTTTCCCTTTTTTTTTATTTAAACGTTTTGATTACATATATGATTGTGATTAGGTTTCGGTTTACTTCCATTTTTTTTTTATTGTAAGGACAATTTCCCACAAAAAAATAAAGACTAGGTCATGAAAAGTACAAGATGAATCTGGAATGACCTGTGATGCCAGAAAAGAAAGAACTGCTCAATAAATTTAAAAGGACAGTTTGCTGCATTAACCAGGGACCATGTGTACATCCAAATAAATAAAGAATTGTTTCAAATGTGTTGAAATAGAAGTTAATAAATATTTCCTATATAAGTGAATAAATACTTGAGGGGGATGAAAGTCCTTTGTAACAAATTCCAACAATGCAGGACTAATGGAAATAAAGAATCACTAGTTGGCAACCTTCCTAGAGTTGGCTGATTCAGGCAAAAGTAAGCTATGAATGGCAAGGTGGTAGGAGGAGGACTAACAAGGAATAATGATTAGGGGGTTATTGTAAATACTTTACCACAATACTAATACATAAAATAAATAAACAAATAAAATTAAAAAATAAATTAAAGGGGGGAAACTGATTCCAAGGTATCTGGGGGAGGGAAAACTTACAGGCACTAATATAACCAGGTTGTTAGATATTCTGGTGGTAAAATAGACTTGCATCAGTCATCATCTGGTGAGAAGAGCAGGATTTCCTAACCAGAACACATAACCTGGGTCTTATTCCCAAGGAACTCACTTGCTCAACCAAAGGTGAATGTCATTTATACTCTCTGGCCCCTTGTATATATATAATATATACATATATTCACACATACAGATATATATAATATCTGTATTTTGAGACCTGGACAACTGCAAAGATTTTAGTGACTGGAGAAATCAAAGAACCTTTTCCAGAAGAGACCTGACAAATAAATATAACATGGATTCTAAAGGAGGGGAAAGAGGCCTCTTGGGACAAGTGATTTAGTATAAACAGACACTGCAGATCAGATGGAAGCTTGGAAAAATTCATCAAGATCAACTGCCCTAATCTGGTGCAATGGTGTATTTTATTTGTCAACTGGACCAGATTACGTGATACTAGAAACTAGAGAAAACATTGCTCTGACTCCATGATGGTATTTCTGGAAAAGAACAACCTTTGGGGGCCGGGCGGTGGCGCTGGAGGTAAGGTGTCTGCTTTGCCTGCGCTAGCCTTGGATGGACCGCGGTTCCATCCCCCGACTCCCATATGGTCCCCCAAGTCAGGAGCGACTTCTGAGCGCATAGCCAGGAGTAACCTCTGAGTGTCACTGGGTGTGGCCCAAAAAAAAAAAAAAAAAAAAAAAGAACAACCTTTGAATTAACAGTAAATATACACTTACCCATATGAGTAATCATCACTCAATTCATAGAAAGCCTGAATTGAAGAAAAAGATGGAAAAAGTGGAAATTTTTTCCTGTTACTTAAACTGGGCCCTCCACCTCCTACCCTTGCACACGATGTTCCTGATTTCCAGACCTTTGAGCTCATCTTTCTTGGTTTGCAAGCTTGCAAATCTCAAAAGTAAGATTTCTTGTCCTATATGTTCCCATGAATTGGTTACTGTAAGTCACCTCCTTTTGGGGAGGAAGGGGGGGTCACACCCAGCAGCGCTCAGGGGTTACTCCTGGCTCTGTGCTCAGAATTCACTTCTGGTAGGCTTGGGGGACTATATGGGATGCTGAGATTCTAACCGAGGTATGTCCTGTGTTGGCCATGTGCAAGGCACATGCCTTATCACTGTGCTATTGCTTGCTCCGGCTCCTGTAAGTCACCTCTTATTTTCATTGATACCTATACTTCTTTTTCTTTCTTAAAAATCTGCCTAATAGTAATTTCATAGAAACACACAATTACGGGGCCTGGGAGATAGCATGGAGGTAAGGCGTTTGCTTTTCATGCAAAAGGTCATCGGTTCGAATCCCGGTGCCCCATATGGTCCCCCGTGCCTGCCAGGGGCGATTTCTGAGCATGGAGCCAGGAGTAACCCCTGAGCACTGCTGGGTGTGACCCCCCCCCAAAAAAAAAGAAACACACAATTACTCTTCTCTTTTCCTCACCAGACTCACATGACAATTTATTTCAGAAAAAAAGTCTCTAAGTAAAGAGATTAACTTATTAAAACTCAACCACATCCATTGATGTTTTCTTATAGTATTGATACTTTACCCCTTCACTGAGTCTTCAATAACTAGTCACTACCAAGGACTTTAAAACAGGGATATTTACCTTCCTTTGGGGAGAGAATCCTTCTGTCTAACTCCTGTACCAATTTTAATTTTTACTTAAAAGATCTGAATCCTTTTGGAGGAAGTTCCAGAATTTATGTGAAGAGGCTCTAGGGTAGTTTAGCTGTAAGAGGAAGATCAAGCAATCTCCATTAAAGCTTTTATTGCTCTTATCTAGATTGCATATATGTTTTCAGTGTTTTGGGAAAACCCATGATGCTTGTGAAGGGTCTAATTCCCAGCAACTCACTGTCACCACTGCCCTCACCATTCTGTTTTGATACCACCCAGCATGTGTGTGTGACTGAATCAAGACTAGGGTTAGTAGAATCTCCAACCTAATGTCACATGGAACAGTGAAAACATAGAACTAGCTGATGAGTAACTGGAGCCAATGGTGGTGGTGGGTGACTAACAGCCATAGGGAAAGGTTGGGCAGGCCATACTCATTCTAGGCAGATTGCTTCCAGAGTGATAGTCATCCTAATCCAACAGAAGATGTGGGTGTTTCTGGGCAAAGGAGGAAAGATCCATGGGAGTTGGCCAGGAGCAGAGGTCATAGCAAGGAAGGAGTTGAAGGCTGGATGCAGATAAAGGAGGAGTAAGATGGAGCAGAACCTGGCCAAAAGATGTATAGGAAAAAGGAAAGAGGAACATCAGCTTGGAGGGTGAATCAGTGGGGACAGCCAAGCAGTCAGAACTGTCCTCTCTCACTAGATCTCAATTTCCTGGCTCACCAGGAAGAGATGAATGGATGGATGGAGGGATGGAGGGAGGGAGGGTGGGAAGAAAGGAGAAGGGAAGGATGTAAGGAGGAAGGGATGGATGGATGAATGGAGGGAGGAAAAGAAGGGAGGGAAGATGGGAGATAGATAGATAGATAGATTTAGATATAATTTTTCATAGAATGAATGAAATGCTTAGACTGTTGGGAATCTTCTCCGAATGAATTTAGAACTCTGCAGTGAACCTTAGAGACTCCAATTAGTGTGAAGGTGGCCCAGGGCATGAGGATGGCACAAGGCTCACCAATGAATGCCATCACTGCTCACTTATGACTCACTGGCTATAAATGAGCTCCTTGTCTCTGTCCACTAGGAACTGACAGGAGTAGATGATAAAGGCTGGAGGTAATTTACACTTCTTTGGACCTTTGCCCTGTGTCTTCAATCACACAATGTTAGGTAATCTGGATTCCTCATACAGCAACTTCTCAATTTTGGGCAGGATTTCCTTCTAGAGGTCTCTCTTTCGATATGAGAAAGAAGTAGAGAGGGTTGTGAATGGGTATAGGAATATTCACTCAGTAAACCTAACGCTTCATAGAGTTCTTATCATCCCAATATAGCCTGCATGGGCTGGGGGAAGGTGGTGTCCCCACAGCTGACATTCGGAAAGACAGGCATAAAGGGAATTATTATACATATTGTATAAATGAAAAAAATGATTCCAGCATGACCAACTACTTACTGAAGGTCTTAATAACTCACAAATGGGAGGTCCTACAATCATATAAAAGGAAGCCACTTGGGTTCAATTAATAGACTATAAAATAGACACTGAGAGGGGATGTGATTGCTACTGCAATGTTACTTCCTGGGCAGGTAGTGAAGATCAATTTTAGGTGTCAACTTCTCTGAGTTCCAGGATGACTAAAGGGCTGGACTTCCAGACAGCTCGATAATTCTCCCACCACCTCTCCTACCCATCATATGGGCAAGGTCAAAGAAAGAGGTCAGAACCTAGAGGAGGAATGATGGAAGGAAGAACAAAAAGACCATGGCCAGGAAATGAGAAAGCATAGAAAAAAAGTGCATAAAACAACTCTATCATCTATACTGGTTAATGCACAGTTGTCTAATATACTTTACAATGTATGTTACACCACCCATCTTCACAGAAATGCTAAGACTTCAAAGTTGACCTAGCAGAACAAGAGGATAACTAGCAGGGAAGGATTACTCCTTAGATATGAGATCTTGATAAAATGTTTTATTCTTTATCTTGGGAAGTGGGCATAACCTTTACTTTTACAGAGGAGAAAATTAAGAGTTAGTGAGATACAGCTGTGTGTCTGAGGTCACCAAGTCTGCCCTGAAACAAGGCTAATCTCAGTGTAAAACTTTGTTCTTCTTTTCAGACCACATTAATAATGCCTTGGGCTTGGGCTCCACCATTTAGAAGCTTGCAATCAGACTTGACCGTTTGGTGTAATCACAGGATAGTGCATTTTGAACTAATGTATACCCCCCAAAGAGAAGGGCTAATAGACAATTTGAGTTATAGTAATTCCCTTTCAAGTTATAGTGATTCCCTTTGCTCTAGCTCAACAAAATAAGAGGTTGAGTTCAAATTTGGGTGAACTGGTGGTGCTCTTTAGCAGGAAGTTAAAAAAGTTTAAAAAACTGGGAGAGAAGTGACCAGCCCTTGAAAGTGTGTACCTTGCTTGCTGCCTAGATACAAAACTGCAAGGTCCTTTCTCAATGCTTGTTTTGGAAAGTTGTGAGAATGAACATGCTGTAGATTCTCAACTAGTTTCTTATGTCTATACCAAAACACAAATGACATATTTTAAAGTTTCTGTTCCAATCTTCATTCCTAGAAAATATCCACCAATTTACTCTAACATCCATCTTGTAAAACATCCAGATATCTGAGATAGATTTGATCTAATAAAACCTGATAGATGATATCTGCATTTGACATATTTAAAAAAGACAATGTTTCATTTGTAGTTAAATACATGACTTTTGGAGTCTATCTACAAACACAAAAGAAAGCAAGAATGTGCTCAAATGACCAGTTTTCTTAGTTATATGGAAGTGACAATTTATAATATAGAGATCTACACAGAAGATGCCCATCTTCGTACCAGAGACAGCTTTAGAAGCTTATCTCCATCAATCTCACTAGAAAACTTTGCTTGCTGTTTCGTTTATTTGTTTGCTTTTTGTTTGTTGGTTGGTTTTTTTGTTTTGTTTTGTTTTTTGTTTTTGGGCCACACCCGGCAGTGCTCAGGGGTTACTCCTGGCTCCATGCTCAGAAATTCTCCTGGTTTTTCTAAGAACAGCCTAAACTGTTGGGGACAGTAAGGTGTCAATAGAACAAAGATTATGTGCTTCTAACTTTCACTTATAGTCCTAAAAGATCTCGGCTTACTGGCATTTTGGCATTTTGGTTCACACAAAACTATATCCAATGTCTTTGAGAGATAGGGAAGGGATTATTGGTAGTTCATAAAGTAACTCACCTTGGTGTGAGGCATGATAATCTATTCGTAAAAAAGAATGTGATTAACAATAACTTTCTTTAGCTTAAAACAAATACAAACTTATTTTATGCATGAAATACTGCATTAACCGTTTTGAAAGCCACAGCGCTTACATTTTATTTAATTAAGGAAAAATAAATAAAGCAACTAGAAACCATGAAATGCCAAATGGTCCTTTACTTACAAAGTAACATTCCAAGATCAGGTAATACTTATATTGGGCAAGAACAGAATAAGAAGGGGAAAAAAGAGTTACAATGACAAATTGCTGGGGAAAGATTTCTTGGAAAAGACTACGGGGAAAAAAAAAAGACTACCAACAAGTGCTTTTGAGGCCTAGTTTCCCTCAAATATCACAATATTTAGAGGACTTTTTTTTTTAAAATGATTATCTTAATAAGACTAAGTTGTATCCAGTATTCAGTAACTCCTCAATTCACATACCTGAGTAATCTCTAAGCAGTTCATTAGTTGCGAACCTACTGAAGGACAGTAATAAAGTAACACTGCTAGGGAACAAAGCACTTTTTGTCTGGAGGTGGTGAAGAGAATCTCAGATCTTCATTCACTCAGCACAATTCCAATAGTGTTGCTCCTTGGTCAAGATATTTCCCAAATCTTTTGAGTCTAACTTGGCTGTAGATGTTTCCTAACCCCTAACCAACGCAGAGTGAACTGGGCTTACATAGGAGTATGCAAAACATTATATGCACTGGATATATATATATATATCATAATATATATTATATGTAACATATATTACATTATATTATAGTATACATGTTACATATAATATGTATTAGTCACAGTGTCAAAGGTTCCAGGGTTTACAGTTTGGAGAAGTGTAAAAGGAAAGTTTGGGAAGCAAGCACCTGTGCCAACCAGCTCTCCAGCAGCTCTGAGCCTAGCCTGCAGAACAGGGCGCATCCCGGAGCCCAGTGCGGGAAAGCTGCAAGAATTTTGCATCCCGGTTTTTAATTTGTTTGCTTTTTCATTGCAGAGAGAAAAGAAAAACAGATGGGAAGATGTAAAGCGAGCCGCACCCCCGCCCAGAAAAGTTCCGTCCCACTAAGTCTGGGGTCCAAGCTGAAGATCCCCGGGCCGGGCCTGGAGGAGACCCCGCGCCCGGTCGCCCCCGCGCTCCCAGTTCTCCCGTCGCCATACACTCACCGATCACGCGAGTCCGCGCAGCCGAACCCGGGAGCGGGGAGCCCTGGTGAGTGCCACATGCCCTCGAGCAAAGGCGACGGCGCGGCCCGGGCTCCACGGGCGACGAGCAAGGAGGACGCGGCAGCGCGCCCCGCTCCAGCCGCCGCTGCAAGCGCCAAGCCCTGGGACCGCCTAAGGCCGAGGAGAGCGCCCCGCCCTACCCCGCCCTGCCGGCGTCCCCTTCCCACGCTGGGCGCCCCGCTCCCTCCCGCGGCGGGGACTGTGCCCTCTAGGGGTGCTCCTGAACTTTTCCTCCAGTAGGGCGCCCTGTGGGGGGTCCTTGGACAACTAGGGCTTTCGCAGAACCAGGTCTTAAGTTGTCCAGGCACCTGGACTAGGCTGGTGCCTCTGACCCTCTCATCTTGAGCATGGCAAGGAACTGAACCCCACTTACCAAGATATCTGTGAAATACCAACCCCAGTTTTTTGGAGATCACAGGCAGCTAGGAAAGAGCAAGAACAAGCAAGCAGAGTTAGTCAACGTGGTCTTTTCTAGATGCCTTTACATTGATGAGACAGAAACAAAACATAGGAAACTTGTAAAGATTTCTTGGACACCTGGACCCTTGGACTGTAGACACAGGTCGAAGAACCCCAGTATGATGTTGGAGGGTCGTGGACAGACTTATAAGGGAAGCACCGTGTGGGAACACTGATGCCCACCTTTGCCTTTCAGGCATTCGTTCTTCATTCATTCAAAGGCAACATTGGCCCCCCAGTATGCCAGCCTGTGGCCACATCCGAAGAACAGATGAGCTGTCCTACTTTCGGGAAAATTCTGCTCTCTCTGAAGATTTTTGATTTTTAATCCTGACGCAGTGTGCCTCATTCCACAGCCCACAGTCGTGTGCCTCAAACCTTCAAAGGTATGAGGACAGATGATCCTGGTCTTACCTATTGCTTAAGAAAATCCCTCAGGTATCTGACAGAGGAGCTTGAAGCTATCAAGATTGGGGCTAAAGAAAACTCATGTGTTTGCCAGAATAAAGCAAACAACAACAACAAAACCATGAAGACCAAAGATCTTGTTCAGTGACAGAGTAGGCTCAGTTGTGTGAGATTGTGGGTTTGACCCCCATCACCACAGAAAGAAAAGAAAATGTTAAGAATGACTATCAGAATGAGGTCAGGAGTGAAGAGCTCAATTCAAGAGCAAAGTGCTATAGGCCAACCTGGTAGACAGAAAAAATTTCAGTCATCACATTTAACAAAGCTTGGCTCAACAGATGCAGAGTATCTTGAGTACATTGGAATAGGCTAGATTAAGAAGTTTTTGCTGGAAAAAAATTAATTCCAAATTTCAAACAACTTATTAGCAAAGGCACTTTGGAATCAGGATAAGTTTTAACTTGGGAACTTCCTGAACTTGAATGCCTCATAGATAAACAGGAATTCGGTAAAGCCAGAAGTGGCTACATTTATTGTATGAATCCTACAGGTAGTAAAGAACACCATGATCTGTTCTGGCAGAAGAATAAAGACAAGTTTAGTTCAACAATATTGGGTATTGAGTTAACTATATTGGCAAATGCATCAGAATCTGAAAGAAAGGCCCTAAGTGGTTGAGATAAGAGGATGTGGAGATCATTCAGCTATAGGATCTAGAGGCAGGAAGAGGTTACAGGTGCTGCCAAACAAGTGAAAAGAGTGACTCCAAGCCCTAGTTTTATAGAAATAAATTCTGTGATTATCCATCAGAACCTTCTGTAAGTCCTTGTATATTCTGTAGTAATGCTTGTTTCTATAGTAGGGGGAAAGGATGTTACTTGATAGGAAGGGGAGAGCTTGAGAAAACAATTGTAGTGACTGAAAGAATAATTATGGCTTTGAAGAAACTGTGTCAGCCAGCATTAACTAGACAGGGAATAAGTTCTATAATATAAATAAGCAAATAACACTAAAGACAGACCTGCCTTGGGGCCGGAACAATAGCACAGCGGGTAGGGCATTTGTTTGCATTTGACCAACCCTGGCTCAATCCTTGGCATCCTATATGGTCCCTTGAGACTGCCAGGAGTAATTTCTGAGTGAGTAACCAGAAATAACCCCTGAGTACTGCTGAGTACGGTCAAACAAACAAACAAACAAGCTAAAGTGAATCCTGCCTCCTGTCATAGTGAGAATCAATGTGGGATTTGGGCAATTTGGGATTTAATTGCCTTTTGAAATTAATGTCACAGAGGAATGCCCCCAACTCCTTTTGGCCCTGGAGTTATTCTGGGCACAGGATTTGTTTTTCTTTTTTTTTTTTTTTTGGTTTTTGGGTCACACCCGGCAGTGATCAGGAGTTACTCCTGGCTCCATGTTCAGAAATTGCTCCTGGCAGGCACGGGGGACCATATGGGGCACCGGGATTCGAACCGATGACCTTTTGCATGAAAGGCAAATGCCTTACCTCCATGCTATCTCCCGGGCCCCAGGATTTGTTTTTCATCTGTGGAAAGATCTAAATTGAATCTCTGTTAATATTATCTCATCTGTATTAATTTAGATGAAGATGCTCCTACAATAGGCAAGAAAGAAGCAAAAGTGGAATGGCAGCTATGAAGTGAGAAATTTACAAAATACCTGAAACTACATCTGTTTGGAAGCTTCTGAGAAAAATTAAAAAGGTTAAGCTTTATGGAAACTAAAGGAAACAGAATGTCATGAGCATAATTATGAGCAAAGGGATATCTCTATGAAGTAACTCATTAATGCATGCAACATCAACTGGAAAGCAATAGAAAGATATAGAAGTTTTGAGAAATACAAAAATGTTTAAGTATATGCACTAATAAGGAGGCCAGAGTGATAACACAACAGTAGGGAACTTGACTGTACAAAGTCGACCTGAGTTTAATCACAAGCCTCCTAAATAGTTCCCTGAGCATGCCAGGAGTGATTCCTGAGTGCATAGCCAGGAGTAAGCCCTGAATATTACTAGCTGTGCTCCTCCCCCCAAAAATGAACATGTGATATGAAGAATGCTTTATTTCATATCAAGTGTGGGAATCATTCAAAAATATTTTTTAGGAGAAGGAAGAGATGGCTCAGTAATTGAAGCACCTGCCTCACAAGTATGAGGCCAAGAGTCTGAAACCCATTGCATGTGCCAAGTGAATCTTGGCAACTTTGCTATTTGTGTCTGGCAAATTCTGCTTTCTGAAAAGTCCCAGTGCTACCAGAATTTCAGGCTGTAGTGAAGCCAGGTGTGACCCACAGCGAGCACTGTGGCCAGGAGTGTGATTTCTTAGTGAGCGTCACCATCCTTTCTGTGAACACCAAGTTGAGTGAATGTGTGAGCACTGCCAACTGATGTGCAGACTCCAGTGAACATCACAATCAAGCAAGTGTGTGACCCTGCTCTCATGAAAATAACAGCTTCAACAGAGGGAAGGGAGAGGGGAAAATGCTTTTCAGATAATCATCTCATTTTGACTTAATTATGCATAGTTTTATCTTAAGTAAAGAGTGATTGTTTAAGGGCTGGAGAAATGGCACAGTGACTAGGGAGCTTGCCATATACACAATTGACTTGGGTTTGATTCTTGGCACCCCATACTACCCCCCAGCCAGGAGTAATCTCTGAGCTCTGCAGGTATGCTCCAAAGACAGACAAAGAGTGACTAGTTTTAAAATAAGAGTCATGGTCAGGACTGGTCACCCCCCAACACTGCCGGGAATAAACAATGAGCACAGAGCCAGGAGTAAGCTGTGGCTGGTTGTGGTCCCAAAACAAACAAAAATATCAGTGCCTAAATAAATCATAAAAGGACGGGGCCAGAGAGATAGCATGGAGGTAGAGTGTTTGCCTTGCATGCAGAAGGACTATGGTTAGAATCCCGGCATCCCATATGGTTCCCTGAGCCTGCCAGGAGTGATTTCTGAGAGTAGAGCCAGGTGTAACCCCTGAATGCTGCTGTATGTGACCCAAAAATCAAAAAAAAAAAAGGAAGAAGAATCTTAATGTAGAATGTCATGACCCTTAAAATGATTTCAGTTACAGATTTGTGCCTCCATGCAATTTACTTTAAAAAAAATCCTAGTTTGTTTGATAAATTGCATGGCTATTTTAATAATTAAAGCAATATCATACCGGTGGGACTGGAGAGATAGTACAATAGGTAGGGTGATTATTTCATGCATATCCAAATCCAGGTTTGAAGTTTAATCTCCAGTACTCCAATCTCTGAGTGCAGAGCCAGAATAAGCCACAAACACTGATAGATGTGACAGATGTGATAAGAAAAAGAAAACAAATATAGGAATATATTTCACGTTATATTGCATAAAAAGTAGAACATGGCTAGATAGCTATATGTCTTCAAAAAAGACATCTTTGAGTTGTTTTCTTTTGGGTTTTTTGGTTTTTCAGCCACACCCGTTTGATGCTCAGGGGTTACTCCTGGCTAAGCGCTCAGAAATTGCCCCTGGCTTGGGGGGACCATATGGGGCACCAGGGGATCCAACCATGGTCCTTCTTTGGCTAGCAATTGCAAGGTAGACACCTTATCTCTAGCGCCACCTCACCGGCCCCTCCAAAAAGGACATGTTTGAATAAAAGAAAAATACTTTAACTTTTGAAAAGGAGGAAATATGCATTTTTGTATACTTTTATATATCTTTTGATATTCTTTATCAAATCTTTAATAAAATTTAAATTGTTATTATTGTTTTGAGAAGGATTGAACTTGGGGCCTTGCATATGTAAAGCAAGTGATCTACTACTGAGCTATATCTGCAGCACAATAATATTTTGGGTATATTCCTGACTTGGTGCTCAGGGATCACTCCTGATGGTATTTAGAGATAGAACTAGTGTCAACAACATGCAACACAGGCACTTAATTGCTGTATAATCTCTCCAGCACCAATTTTAAATAGTGAACTTATATAGTCATGTGGAAAACATGGTTATTCAACACATCATCATCATCATCATCATCATTATGTATACAGGTATTTAATGATATATATTATTATATATAAGCCAAATTGAAATTGAGGATTTGTTAATATTAGCAACATATGTGGTCTAAGAAACTAGAACCAAGTGGAGAAAACTCATTTTCTGACTTGTTTTCCTTTTCATAGAGATTCACTTGAATAGTAATTTTCCTACTAAAACTACTACTAAAAAACTACTTGACTAAAATTACTACTGGGCTAAAAAACTACTTAACAGTGATGGTAGTTTTCTACCATCTCTGAAAAGGTCCTAGAAAAGCTAGGAATCCTTTATAAAATTCTTTATTGATGAATCTTGGAAATCAAGTGATGAAAGGATGATTTACTCAGGATAACCACAATCTCCCCCACTCCCCAATATGCTATATTAAAGTAAGAACCTTTTCATTTTCTTTACCACTAAGATGAACTTGGGGTGTAGACAAAGATTAGAGTTTTCATTCACTGCCTTTTTTGATTCTCTGCAAAGATTAATCAGCATTCATTAATTAAAACACACACACATACAGAGAAATACATTAAAATAAAAAACCAAACCAAGAAATTAAGTTTTAACTCCTGGGTGCCTAAACAGATTTCCTTGAGCTGGAAAATAAAATAAATGAAAACAAAACAAAAGAAATAACAAAACCTTCACAGAATACTAAGATCTGTTGTTTGCTGGAAAAAAAAGGGGGGTGAGGAAATTGTGGTGAGAAATGTATCTCTTCAATTTTCAAGTGCTAACCACTGAGAAAAGATGACCATGAGCAACCAGAAGAAAGCTGATGTGTTCAATGCTTTTCTCTAAAGACCAGATAAGGTTCCCGACAGGGAGGAGCAATGAAGTTGCAGGAAAGCAACACTCTTAGCCCCAGGCAGAAGGCTGGTGACTCCTCCCAGCCCTTTAGAGAAGAAACATAGATTCTCTCTTAGTTAGGAACCATAATGATGTGGATGGTACTTAACAACCTAAGCTGCCCCTCCCTAGGGAAGTATTACCGTGCTCTGCTGGAATGATGTCAGGCTTATACATTTGACTTACATTAGCAAATAAAGTGTGAGCTGTCCTAGCTGTGCAAGGTCCATTCTGTTCTTTTTCTGTGATCTGATAGCAGCAATGTCCCAGAGAGAGCACCATCAGCCTAAATCCAAATTGGTCCCTTGACCTGAAAGATTGTACAAGAAACAAGCATCCCTATGTTCTTAAGTCATATTTGTCACCATAGTACTTTCTAGACCAAAAAAGAAAAAGAGCTGGAATGGTCTATCCATCTGATATTTTGGTTGAAAACATTTATGCATATGCCATCTCTGTCACAGAGCTACTGAAACAGTGATCCCAAGAGAGAGTGGCATGGCATAGTTGTACAGAGGAAGAATTGAATATATCTTGAGTAGTGTGAGTCCTAGAATGAAGCAGAACAGCAATAGACTTTTTTTTTTAATGGAAGTTTCTCTGGGGAAACATCAGCAGAGGAGGCAGATATACATTGATATCTAAAGAGAGAGGCTCATAATCAAAAGCAAATATCCATTACCCATCCAGTGTGTCACCATAGATGAACACTACAATGACTCTATAGCACTTAGATGCCACACAGGGAGAAAATAAGAGAGGCATTAGCATAGGTAGAAATGTCAAATGACTGGGATTGCTAGATTTGCTTTCATTTACAAACAAAAAGAAATTCTCAGAGACAGAATTAACAAGTTCCATGTAGAATTTACAACCTTCCTTTGAAAAACAATTATGTATTACTTAACTTTGCCGTCTGAAAAAGTGTGTCCTCTCTGTCAAGAGGGTTTAAGAGGGCATCATGGAGGATAATATGATGATGTTGAAGAGGGACTCCAAAGGAGGGAAACTACACTTAGCTACCTGAGAGAGTTTAGGGAAAGGAATAAAAGTTATAAAAGCATAGGGAAGAATTTTTTTTGAAAGAGAAGAGAGAAGATATAGAGTGGGTTGCATTATCAGACAACTTGGGCTGCTGAGGGTCCAACCGTGTCAAGCTGAATTTATGTATGGGTTACAAGAACATCTTATATAATAAGCTAGCATGTGCTCCCAAACTTGATCTTCAAGCTATTGTTGGATATTTGCCTTGCCCCCAAAAGTCATCAAGAACTTGCTACTAGCAACACTTTCAGCTGGACAAATATTTATATGGGTAAACCAGAAAAAAGAAAAGGGAAGTTGTAAATAAATCTTGTTAGAATGTTCTGCATTCTGTGCACTAGACTTTTCCCTTTGTTTTGCAAAACAAAGCTGCACTTTGACACCAACATCCTCATCTCCGGGATTGATTTTTTTTCAATTGGGTTTGATGGATACTGTCCAGATGAATATTTAATGTTCTGTACAATTTGAATAATAATTCAGTAGACTAAGACACAAATATGCTGTAAAAACAATCTGAACTGTTAACCTTCAGTCCATTTAAAACAGAGGACTGATTCGTCTAAATTAGAAGAGCAAGAGCTGAGCATATTTTTTTCTAGTATAGCAAAGTTTGGAACAAAATATTACAAACTAGAATTCTATAATTTTGGGGAAACCCATATTGTAATAATTATAATATATTTTTTATATTTATCTTAATAATCATGAATAAAAAGTTAATTATGGACAGGAAGATAAGATAAAATATCTTGCTATACTAGAAGATTTTCTTAAAGTTTCAACTCTTAATTCCCTTTTGATTACTGTAACATGGCTTACGTTGATTATATGTAGTAGGAACAAAATAGAGGAGACAAATAAGAAGGAGAGGAAGGAAGTATGAGTTTAGTAAGGAAAATTATGGCCCATGTGTATACAAATTAAAAATTGTGGAAACCAAACGAACTCTGTCATACAAGATAAAATATCATATAAAATTTAATAATTAAGGTATCTATAATTATAAAACTATCAAATTTAAAATACAAGGCCATAGAGATAGTTTAACAGGGAAGGCATTTACCTTGCATGCAGCTGACCAGGTTCAATCCCTGGCATATCATATGGTCTCCTAAGCATCACCAGAAGTTCCCAGAGCATAAGCCCCAAGCACTGTCGAGTATGATATTAGAAAACAAAAAACAAGGGACCCAGGAGATAGCATGGAGGTAAGGCATTTGCCTTTCATGCAAAAGGTCATCGGTTCAGATCCCGGTGCCCCATATGGTCCCCCGTGCCTGCCAGGAGCAATTTCTGAGCATGGAGCCAGGAGTAACCCTTGAGCATGCCGGGTGTGACCCAAAAACCAAAGAAAAAAAAAAAAAAGCTAGTATACTCTACCTATGTGCTAGCTATATAATTTTGGTCAATTTTACTCTGGTTTTAAAACTAAAATGATAAGAAAGATACTTATCTCCAACTGCAATGGAAATTAAAAATAAACAGTATATTGTGGTCATTTTCAAAGGAGTTTATTTCTAGAAAAAATGATAATTTTATGATGATAAAAGAAAATTAATCCAATAACAGACCTTCAATCAGAAGAAATAAAAATGAACAGAACTAAAAGTATAGACAAACTACACTTGTGCTGAATGATTTTATATCTGTTTTCAGTTATTTATTATTTGTTTGTTTTGGGGCTCCAACCTGTGATAGTCAGGGCTTACTCCAGGCTTTGTACTCAGCAATTATTCCTGGCAGCCTCAGGAAACCATATAGGTTGATGGGGATCAAACCCAGTTCAACCACATCAAAGGAAATGCCTATTTGTTGTACTATTATTCTGCTCCTGATTTTCAGTGATTTAAAATATAAGTAGATAAAAAATTAGACTATGGTTGATTTAAATCCATTGGACTCAATGCAGAAACTATATATTTGCATTTAATTGCTTATTTTTCAGCGTAGGGACAACACCAGGGGTTGCTGCTAATGGATACTTTGTACAGTGTTTTGACACTACTCCCGGAAGTGCTCTCAGGATGATATTATGCTAGAGACCAAACTCAGTCTTCCTGTATGCAAAGTATCACATTAGCCTTTGTTTTTACTTCAACAATACCACTCCTAGAAATATACTGTAGGAACACAAAAATGCTATGCAGAAAAGTCCTTTGCATTCTTATGTTCATCCAGCACTGTTGATAATAGCCAGAATCTAGAAACAACCCAAGTGCCAAAGAACAGATGATTATCTAAATTAAGTGTGGCTCATCTACACAATGGAATACTACACAGCTGTTAAGTAAAATGAAGTCATGAAATTTGCTTATACATAGATGGATAAGGAAATTAGTATTCTGAGTGAAATGAGTCAGGAGGAGAGGGGTAGGCATAGCATAATCTCATTCATTTTTAGGGTATAAGAAAAATAATAGATAGTATTATAATAATGTCCAGAGATAATAGAGATGAGAATCAGGAGGACCAATCCATGGTAAGATGCTTGCCATAAAGAGTGGTGAAAACTGTTAAGGTAGTGAATGGTCCATAGGGACAGTGATGGTTGGAATTGATTACTCTTGACAAGAACTGGGTACTGAAAGAGTATAGTGATATGCATGGTACCCCTTAATGAGCAATAGTAAAAGCCACAGTGTCAAAAAAGAAATGGAGAGAGATCGGGCCGGAGAGATAACATGGAGGTAGGGTGTTTGCCTTGCATGCAGAAGAATGGTGGT
>PVKC010022021.1:0-17886 GCA_004027635.1 Crocidura indochinensis
TTCCTTCCTTCCTTCCCTTCCTTCCTTCCTTCCTTCCTTCCTTCCTTCCTTCCTTTCATTATTTGGAACATGCCTTATTGTGCTAAGGGCTTACTCTGGCTCTGCATTCAAAAATCACTCCTAGCAAAGCTCAGAGGACCACATGGGATAATAGGAATTGAAACTATGTCAGCTGCATGCAAGGCAAATATCCTAACCACTATATTGCCCCTCTGATCCCAACTAAATGGAAAAAAATGGAAGAGACTGAAAAGAAAGAAAAAAAATGGGAGAAACGTTTAAACTGTTTTTGTTGTTGCCATATTGGGTAGTATTATTCTGGTTTTTTTTTTATGGTTTTGGCTTTTCCCCTACTTTAACTGTCATAATACTAATGTAGCATGTAATGATAAAGAGCACATGAATTTGTTTGAAACTCTGAAAAATCATTTTCTACCTGTACTACTTGGTAGTGCTCATTATTTTATTGCATTGTACAAAACCATGTTTAGGGCACTTCTAAGTAGTGCTTTTAAATTATATTAAATTATATGTTGACTATTAAATTATATGAAGACTAATCTGATAACATTTTTCTCTTTTCTTTCTTTTTCTTTTGATTTTTTTAATATATAAAAAAAGCCTTCACCAGTGCAACATTCCCATCATCAATATCCCAAGTGCCTCTCCTCCCCACCCGACACCGGCCTGTACGACAGGCTTTCTACTTCTCTCATTCAGTCACATTTTGTTATGATAGTTCTCAGAGTAATTATTTCTGTGACTGCACTAAATGATCCCTGTGGTGAGCTTCATGTCGGGGGCTGGACCCTCCAGTCCTCCTATATTTTGTCTCTGAGAATCATTACACAAATATTATTCATTTTTCTCAAAACCCTTAGATGAGTAAGACCATTCTGTGTTTATCTCTCTCCCTCTGATTTATTTCACTCAGCATAAAAGATTCCATATATTTCCATGTATAGGAAAATCTCATGACTTCATCTCTTCTGACGACTGCATAATATTCCATTATATATATGCAGCATAGTTTCTTTAGCCATTCATCTATTGAGGAGATTCTAGGCTGTTTCCAGAGTCTGGCTATTGTAAACAGTGCCGCAATAAATATAGGTGTGATGAGTATTATTCTGAATCCTCCACCAAATTCATGGAGCCTGCAAAAGAAAAAAATTATCAGTAAAACATTGGAATTGTGCTTTTAGAAGCCGGATTCATACCTAATTCCAAATCCATCTTTATAGTTTGGGAATCCAATTGATATCTATTTTCTTTTAAAAATGTTAGCAAATTGTCAAATGAGCTTTTATAAAGAACTTCACTGTTGTTTAGACACTCATAGATAAATGAGTGGATAAAATTAGAATTTTCAGATCCAATGAGAATTATGTACTTATACTTGATTTAAAAATATAAAAGCTATTACCAAGAGTGATGTAAGATCAGTTTCTCTGCTATTTTAGTGGTGGATTATAAGAAGTCTATCTGTTTGGACAGCCAATTCCTAAACAGAAATAGTTCACCATTTTATGTGTTTTGTTATAGGAGAAGAATCTCAGTATTAGCAAGTGTCCTTGGCTGGAAAGTTTGCTTCTTTATGAATCTTTTATTCTATAACAATAGGCTTTTCTTTTATGTGAAGGTACTGGAATTAGGTATGAATGAATATTTTTGCTGAGTTTTGGATTATGTCTTTCAACCGCATCTTATCTACTCTTTTTCTAGTTTGTGGGATCTCAAATAATGAGATTTTCTTTTTTAGGATGGTGATTTGAGGGATGTTATATGTCAGGGATGTTGATCTTTGGGAATTACAAGATTTGGGATTATAAGGTTCAGGATAGTGTCTTTGGGAATTCTGACCAGCACCAAATCAGAGATCTGTAAAGAAGCCGAAAGTGATTATGCTTCCTCTCAGTGAGGACAGGAATATCTACACTAGATTAAATACAAGCGTGTCAGATCCAACCAGCAAGGATTCTTCAAAGTTACAAAAGGTCTGGAGAGAAGACGTAAGGATGAAAGTACAATGAGACTGAGCAAGGTTCGAATCCCATGACTCCATGGTTCTCAAGGTACTCTTTCAATCACAGGGTAGCTCTAGAGATGTCCAAGCACCATAGGGGACCACCTGAAAACACCCAACTGTGTCCTGGGATATCTCCAGCACCACAAGGCCTTAGCAGTCACAACGAATTGCTTGCTGGTCCACTGATTGGGAAGCAAAGCACCGATTTCAAGGCAAAATCAGAACAAAATAAAACTCTAAACAAAACTTGTTATCACCAAGGCTAAGCTTTGTGTCATTATAATGACACATTCATTTGGGAAGTGGATGGGAAAACCTTCAAATTGTGTATTAAAAACTGTGTAAAAATTAAATTAAATTAAAAATTGTGTGTTAAACATTGACTTTCAATATCCTTCTATGATTTGGTGGGGAGCAGGGTGCCTACTGGCAATGCTGAGGAGTTACTCCTCGATCTACACTCAGGAATTACTCCTGCCAATGCCAGGGGGGCCATGTGGGAGGCCAGGAATTGAATCCAGGTCAGCAAAATACAAGGAAAATGTCCTCCCCTCTGGACATGCTCTGGCCTCAAGATCCTTGTTGATGAAGCTATCATACAAGGAGAGAAGAAATGGAGCTTAAAGTACCTTTTAAGGAGTATTAGTTTCCTCATTAATCTGGCTGTGTGGCTATTGTTATTGTGGTCACAATGATCCCACCACTTGGCTACAGACTACTTGGTCTACACTTCTTGTTTTATAGGAATCAGCAATAGCAGAAATGGTGATGGCTTTAGGGATGTGGTTTGGGGCTATGACTGATCTTGGGAACTCATACCTGCATGTCAGACATTGTACAATAGAATCACATTGAGGCCTTTAGAGTATCCTGGTCTCTAAGACAGTGTCTCTCAGGCAGCAATGAAGCCTATGAACTGAAGGAGTAGCTGTTGTAATTCTTATTTAAGCAGATGGAATCTCTCCTAGGATGTCTTCAATGCCTGGTGGAGAGAGAGTAACACCTGGAGAAGAGCACTTTCCTAAAATACAGCTGTGGGATGGGGAAACCCAATGCTCAGGGTACCCTCAGAAGTGATTTTGTTCCCCTACGCCAAGATTTAAAACTGATAGAGATATATGGAAGACATAGCTTGCTATCTCTTTTGAGGAAAAAAGCTCTGAAAACTCATATAGAAATGACCATTCTGGGCAAAAGTGATATTTGAGATTCTGTCCTAATCTTAAAGTCATGGAAGTGGAAGTAGCATTATAGCTGGAAATTACTAGGTAAATCAATATTATATATCATGTATATTACATATAAGTGTATTATATATAATTATATATTATATATACATAAACATACTGCTAGCTAAATAGGTAGAAGGTTAGTAGGTTAGAATTTTGTATGTGAAGAAAATATATGCAAAAATTATGAACCAACAATTACAGAAATGATGTTTATTCTTTTAGATATATAACCATAACTCTCAAAATAGAAAGCATGTATGTTTTGCTTTGATTGGTTTTTGTATTTTTTACATATAATTTTCTTCCAGTGCTGAGATTGACTCCAATGTCTCACATGTGTAGGGAAAGAGCCTTACCTACCATTGAGCCACATACAGTTTAATTGTCTACATATTAACAATGGCCCAGAATGGGTTTTATATGATCAGAAAATCACTTAACACATTTTTAAACTATCATTTTTTCTCAATTTGTATTTTATAGAGACACACTGATTATCCCTCGATTCCTGTTTATACTCACAAGAATGCTCCAGTCCTGATGAGCTGTGAAAATCGATTTATGAAAATGTTCTTTTCTCTCAAGTCTTCAAAGGAAGCTTTCTTGTTGAAGAAAAGCGATTCTAAATATTCTTGTACAATTTTGTGGTACTGAGCTTGATTAACTAATTTGATCGTTAAATGCATGATTTGTCAAGGTGTACAGAGAAAACATAGAAACCTTTTATGGAGGACAAACTGTAAATAATTTAACCTACAAGTGCAAGTATTTCATATTCAACAATTGTACTTGACGTTATTGAAGCTAGGGGGGTATTTGTTAAGGGGAAACAATTTGGGCCATCTCTGTTGGTGCTTCAAGTTTACTCCTGATTCAGTGCTTGGGGGGACCTTCTAGCAGTACTCAGGGGACCAGATGGTGTTGGGGATGCAATTAAGGATGAAGTCCAGTCCTTTGAACTATCATCCTTAATGAAATGATGCATGTCATTGTGAGGCTTATTAACAATTATATGCGGAGGCCGGGTGGTGGCCCTAGAGATAAGGTGCCTGCACTAACCTAGGATGGACCGCGGTTCGATCCCCCGGTTCCCCATATGGTCCCCCGTGCCTGCCAGGAACGACTTCTGAGCAAATAGCCAGGAATAACCCCTGAGCGTCGCCGGGTGTGGCCCAAAAACCAAAAAAAAAAAAAAAAAAACACAATTATATGCAGTAGCAAATATATAAAATTACTTGAGATACAATACATTCATCAAAAATATAAATGTAGATATTATATTCTTATCTAGAGATACAGTATGGGGGTTAAAGTGTTTTCTTGGCATGTGGCTAACTCTGATTTGATCACAGGCACTGTATGTTTCCCCAAGCACCACTGTGAGTAACCCCCAAGCACAGAACCAGAAGTCGTCACCCAAGCATTTCTAAGTGTGGCTCAACACCTATCCACTCACCCAAACCTCCACACCTCTGTTCTGGCCTCCAAAAAGAAGCCTCTTGTATAGGAATTGTTCTGGAAAAAAATTCACTGTAATGAATGTAATATGATGTCATGATGAATATACTAAAGCATAACATGAGGGATATTACTGATAAATAATAAAAACAGAATAGGGATCAATCTCTGGCATCACATGGAGCCTGTACCTGGTAGCCCCCAAGTAACAAACTGTCATACTTACTGGGTATGGGCCCTGGAGTAAAATAGGATAGAATATACAGTGATAAAATAGAGATGCATTCTAGCTTGAACATCTTTTGAAATGGATACCAAGAAACTATGAATAGTGGTTTTCTTTTGGTAGAAATGCCATAAGGAAAGGAATTAGAAAGCAACGATTCGGGCCCGGGAGATAGCATGGAGGTAAGGCATTTGCCTTTCATGCAAAAGGTCATCGGTTCGAATCCCGGTGCCCCAGATGGTCCCCCATGCTTGCCAGGAGCAATTTCTGAGCATGGAGCCAGGAGTAACCCCTGAGCACTGCCGGGTGTGACCCAAAAACCAAAAAAAAAAAAAAAGAAAAGAAAGCAACGATTCAGTGTATTTGTTGTTTTTATATTTCACTACTCTACTGCCTGTTTGTATGTCTTTAGTTTATTATCTAGAAAATACAAATATTTAGTCACTTAAAATAAAGCTGGATATAGAGTTGTAATCAAAATAAATATCCAACAATAGATGACTGGATCGTGAAGATGTGGTACATATATACAATGGAATACTACATAGCTGTAAGGAATGATGCAATCATGCAGTTCATTGCAACATGGATGGAACTAGAAGATAACATATCAAGTAAAGTAAGCCAGAAGTAGAATAAAAACAGGATGGTGTAACTTTTTTTTTTTTTGTTTTGTTTTTGGGCCACACCTGGTGACGCTCAGGGGTTACTCCTGGCTATGCGCTCAGAAGTCGCTCCTGGCAGGCACGGGGGACCATATGGGGAACCGGGGGATCGAATTGCGGTCTGTCCTAGGTTAGCACAGGCAAGGCAAGGCACCTTACCTCCGGCGCCACCACCCAGCCCCAGGATGGTGTAACTTATATGTGCTATTTAGAATAACTTCATGAAGGGGTGCAATGGCTTAAATGGAGATTGTCTAGAACACTTTGGCTCCAGAATATGTTAGGAGAAACAAACAAATTTATTGGAGTAGGAGAAAGAGAGATATAAAATAACTAGGGACAGGGGCCAGCAGGATTCAGATATATTGGTGATATACAAATATAATTATGATATACAAAACTAATTATCCAAGCCAACAATCAACAACAATGAAATCATGAGACCCAAACTTTAATAACCAAAATTAAAAATAGTCTTATTATTTTGACTGCCTGGGGCAGGGGGGCATTGTATGGACTCTAGGAACATTAGTAGAGGAGGTAGACACAGCTGGCGGGGCTGGTGCTAAAACACTGTATATCTAAAACTCAACTAAGTCTAACTAGAAATCACAATCCTTTAAATAAAAAAGAATTTAATTTCGTTTCAAGCCATTTCAAAACCAGAGGCAAAAGAAAATAGATCAATTTAGGGGGCATATGCATTATATAAAAATAAATATATACATTTACAAATAAGTGACATACCTGTGTGTGAATGTATAAGTAAGTGAAAAGTATATACAGATAAATGAGATGTGATTATATATAAATTATACTACACATACTTATATCTTTAAAATAATTATAGTACCAAGTCATCTTTAATTAAAAACTTTCTCATCAAGAGCTTGTTTTTATACAGTTCCCTTCCAAAGAAAAGTCAAGTCAACTTGCCTAAGGGAAATTGCTTGGATAAGTTTGCCATGGGTTAAAATATAATAAAAATTAATAATGATCTCCCCCACATTTTATTCATCTGGACACTTTCTCGCTTGAGAACACATGATGTCCTGAATTTATGGTATACAATCTCATTTCAGAGAAATAAAGCATCTTTGATTATATTCTTTTTAATTCATTGAAGTATAATGGATAATAAATTATTTAGTTTAATTAAAACCTCTTTATCAGATGGGCATTTCCCCATGACATTGTCATGCACAACTGGTGTTCTACAGAAAGCATATCATTTCCATTTCTCTTCTCATTTCATCCACGAATTCCTTTAATTGCATTTCAAATTACATCTATTTCCACAAAGTCATACATCAGACATTTGCGCCGACTCTTTTTCCTTGGGCATTGACAATCCCACTCTTCTGTTTGCTCTCAAATCTGCTCTTTGTCCCTCGTCTTTGACTAAGGAAACCTGGGAATATTAAAATATGGAATTTAAAAGGCTGACAGTAAACTGGCCTGGCTTACATCCCAGTTCAGCACATGGGGAAACCATCTTCTTTGAGTCTCAGTTTCTTTTCTCAACAACAATATGAGAATAATAATAGTTTTCCAAATACAGTGAGGTAATAAGTGTAAAATGACACATTCCTCTTAGCTTGGAAAAAAGCAGCTTTACATCGCAGTTCTGTTAATCAAATTTTTACTTTTTGTCTTAAAATGCATTTTCCCTTGTGTCATGGGAGATGAGAGGGCTGATATAAAGCAAATAAAGCCTTTTAACCCAAAAACTTCTGGCCAAAAGCTTGAAGATTCTATTAAAATGTTATCAGGATTCTGATATCAAAGTTTAATTTCCTTTGAGAACAAGGGTTCCTTGAATTACCGAGGGTTCCAATTTCTTTCTCCATTCTCTTCCCTTATGCATTCATTATCTTCTCAATTTTAATATTCTTTTAATTGCTGTCATTTTAAAGTGAAGCCTGATTGTCACTTTCTTATACCTTTTGAGTTCTTATTTCCTATAAGATAATTTGCCTATCAGGTAAATTAATAGCATTAAAGTACAGAAGACCATAAGGAAAATAGAATCTCTAAGGTACCAAAAATGAGTATTTTAGTCATAGTTTTGTGATGCATCAGATAAAAAAAACTACAATTCCTACTACCAAATAGTACCAAAATACTACTGAATTTCTCTAAAAAAGGTTTTTCTTCCCAAAGGTTTTCTCCTTGTTTCCAGAGTTATTACTTTCACCTCACGTGGCCTAGAAAAAAATTAGATATCTTCCCAAGTCAGAGGTCTTTGGATCCATGCTTAGCAAAACAGAGTTGTATGATTGAGGAAAAGTTCTCATTCAGGACTATAAACCTGAAGGCAGATTATAACACTAAGCACCGTTATTTAATTATTTCAGGAACGGATACATTTTTATTCTGTGATCTTTCTTCCTGAGAAAAATCCATCCTTGATGGTTTCCCCTTGTTCTCAAAAATTTGAACTTTTAAAAGAAATGACTTTCACTCATAGTTAAATCATTTCACAGTCAAGTAACCTGAAAACCTACACACAGGGTTAATTTGGTTCATTCCAGGAGGGGAGATGTGATGGTAGCAATGGTGATGGTTACCAAGAGAAAAGGAGCTGATAAATAAAGAAGACAGAGAGGAAAAACAATGTATACACAGCCAACGTTTTCCTGAATTTCATGGTCACTAGACCACAGACAACATCACAGAGAGATGAACTCACTACTGTTCATTCAGACAACCCAAATTTCATCAGAGCTGGGCCCTGCTTTTATCAAAGACTCCTTAACATGCAAAAGAAAGTAATAAAGCAAAAGAGATGCAATGAAAATGATTTCCATTTTCTTTACCTCTTTTCTACTCAATAAAGATATTATGGATGGGGGCCAGCGAGGTGGCACTAGAGGTAAGGTGTCTGCCTTGCAAGCGCTAGCCAAGGAAGGACCGCGGTTTGGTCCCCCATGCATCCCATATGGTCCCCCCAAGCCAGGGGCAATTTCTGAGCGCTTAGCCAGGAGTAACCCCTGAGCATCAAATGGGTGTGGTCCAAAAAATCAAAAAAAAAGAAAAAAGATATTATGGATGCCTATGATATGTCAGACACCAGGCAAGGTAAAAAAAAATTTTAGAAGTAACCCCTGAGCACTGCCGGGTGTGACCCAAAAACCAAAAAAAAAAAATTTTTAGAAAACAAACCAATGCTAGGAATGATTTATATTTTTCTTTCCTCCTATTAATTTAGTTTCTGATATGTCATTTTCTGATGCATGTGAACTGCTCCTGGGGTGGGACAACAGGATATTCTCTCCCTTTACACCATCAAATTAAGTCACATGACTGATAGAATTCTTTCATTGTTCTAACCCTTTCTGAGAGTTATTACCATCACAATAGAGAGAAAAATTAAGCACTAGTGACGGGAGCATACAATGGTGAGGGGATTAGACACCTGAAACTTAGTCTTAGTCATAAAAACCTTTTGTGATTCCAGGGATTCAATAAGAAATTTTTTAAAAGAATGAGAAAGGCACGGATTATGGAGTTCATAGCCCCAGATGATTTTTTTTTTTTTTTTTGGTTTTTGGGCCACACCCAGTGACACTCAGGGATTACTCCTGGCTATGCGCTCAGAAGTCGCTCCTGGCAGGCACGGGGGGGGGGGGCCATATGGGAACCAGGGGATCGAACCGTGGTCCATCCTAGGCAAGGCAGCAGGCACCTTACCTCCTGCGCCACCTCCTGGCTCCCATAAGATGATTTCTAATGTTACCCCGTTACATAGAGCCTCTCTTCAAAAACATGAGAAGAGCATATATCTACACAATAAAGTTCTGCACCAGTGGTAAGGATTATGACTTGAAAACACAGTAGCTAATTTTTTAGATCATGATTAATGAAACTCACCCCATTCCCTGAAGAAACACATTTATAGTCACAAGTTACTGATCCATCTTCCCAAACAGCAGGTAACATCTGGCTTTGTTTGTACAGTGGGGTTTGTTTCTTGTTGCATTGCCACTTTGTTTCCTGTATCTAGCTTAGTATTTAATACATGAATGATACTCAGTAAATATTTACTGAAAGCTTGATTCAAAGCATGGGGGTAAATAACATTTATGTTATTAGCCATATTTGTATATGAGTTCATTTTACTTCTTATGTGTAAAAATGTCAATATTGAGGTTGTGAATTCAGAAGCAGAGAGAGAGAATAAGACTAAACCAAAAAGATGATAACTAGTCATTTTGAATATCCTGAGGACTCCCAGGGCCATGTGGTGACAGTGTCAGAACAAATAAACACAAAAAGACATTTATCAAATCATAAAGGCAATCAAAGACCATTATCATGAGAAAACAGGAATATAAAAGTCAAGATTGGGACTGAGTGTTTTCGCCAATAGCCAGACAATGGGAACATAGGCAAGATTAGGTTGGGCAATCAAAGACTATACAGGAGGTTGGTTGTTTGGTTTATAAATTCCATCTGGGTAAAACCTCCTATTTTTCTATTAAGAGCAAATACAAAACCTCTCTGTAAAAATGCATCCTTGATTTCAGTCCTAAGTTTACAACAGTTTAAGATCAAATATGCATGAGTTTCAAGTCAAAGATCACAAAATATCTGAGAAAAAAGCAAATCGCAAGAATGAATGCCAATACAAAATATAAGCAAGAGAATTTAGCCTCCAGAAATTTCAAATAAAAGAATTATGAAGCATTTCATGAAATAACCACAAAAAGCTTAAAGATATGGACTAACAGGAAGAAAAGCTCCCAGTAAAAGAACAAGACATTGTGAAGCACAAACAGGACAGAATGGTAGAAATAAGTCTTTTGATTTTGGAGTTTTGGGTGAGGAGGAAGTTTTGGGCCACATCCAGCAGCATTTGGCCTTTTCCTGGCTCTATGCACTGGAGTGATCCATGCAGTGCTCAGGGAACCATAGTGCTACTTGGGATTTTAATTAGAGTCTACAGGTTGCAAGGCTAACCCCTTAACCCTGTACTATCTCTATATCACCGAAACCTTGATAATTTTTTTAAGTTGCTAAAACTGTAGGGCCATGCTAAAGAAATAGTCAATGATAACCTGGAATAATCGCTCAAAATATAGGCTAGGGAGAAAATGAAGAAAGGGGTTTAAGAAAAGTAGAGGAGATAATGGGACTAGTGAGAATTCTTAAAGTAACAGAACAGAACAGAGAGAAGTGATGTAGAACATTCGGGAGGAAAGTAACTCTGCTAGAAGTCATAAGTGAGATCAGAATCAAGTTTCCTGTGGCCACAGTGCAGAGAATCTAAAGAAGAGGAAGATGAGGATAAGGCATCATGGCAAGGCAAGAATTATTCTGGAACCTTCTATGCAGCAACAGGTCTCATAAAAAGCTAACAAAAATCACTCTCCACTAAGAGCTCAGATCATTGAAATAATAGTTTAAGCATAGGGGTTAAAATAAACTCATTTTTATAGAAATAAAAACCGGGAACTCTTTAGTACAAGTAAGTTTTTGTTAAAGCTTTCTTTCTAAGAGAACATTTCAAGGAAATACTTTTAAATAGTATGCTTTAAATTCTCTCCCCAAAGGAGGCTCTGAGATGCCAAACAAATTAATAGAACAACTGGTAAAAGCGGGTTGAGCTAAACAAACACTAGCAATATAAAATCAAAATCCCTAAGTTATTGAAATAATGAAATTAGAAAAATATAATGTACTATAGACAGCCTTCTTTTGTGAGAGTATAAGCAGAGTTTAAATATTGCAAATTCTGTTAATTATTGGAAAGGAAGATAATATTAAATTTAGGATGAAAATAGATTATAAAATCCAATAGAAAGTCACAAAGACTGTTGAGAGAGCAACAAGTATAATAAAATATTTGATAAAAGCAAGAGGAAGGAAAAGAAAAAACAAATATCAGGGCCAGAGAGAAACCTACCAAGATGTATGGGGCATCATTATAAATTCTACAAAAGAGTGTCAGATCTCATGGAAGCTAAGGAGAGTTTTTCCATATGTGCAATCAAACAAAGTGAAAATGAGGGTTCAATTTTAAAGCAACTAACAATGAAGGTGAAATAGAGGCTCTATTTTTTTCTGCTTAATAAAGACATTGCTCTAACAACAAACACTTGTGTAAACACAAGCAGATTATGAAAGAGGCCTCTACTGTAGAAAGTAGGGTACCCAATGCTCACAGGGAAATAGTGGAGGACTCATTCTGAGCCCCACTGTCTAGTTTAGATGCCTAGTGTGTTCTCATGTTTCCCACCTTTCATTTCCTGCCTCTTCGTTTACTGGGTAATACTGCTTTAAGGTCCAACCCAGTTCACACACAGGGAAGAATGAAAGGGGCAAATCAGAAATGACCCTTCTTGCACTAATGCAAAATCTCTCAGCAAAAGATTTTCAAGACACACACTCATTAAGATAAAGGATCAAGGCAGATCTTGGTACCACACCCAGACCTGAGCATGAGTCCTCTCTGTGTTCTATGATAACCCAATGGCTCAAGATTCTTCCTTCACCTTTCTTATTCCCCTCTCCTTCCATTCTTGGTCTCTTTCCTTCTCTTCACTCTCTCCTCACAAGTCCTATATTTTTAGGCCCTGCTGTGTATACAGTATAGAAAGAAAATGAAATAAAAATAAGACCCTTTATGGGTCACCAGTTGGGGTGAAGGCCAACTGCAGAATGGAAACCCCTGAACCTAAAAATGTCAGACCATGCCTCTCACTTTGTTTCTAGTGATAGCAGCAGGAGGGCCACTGAAAGATGGCAACTTCGAAGTTCATTTTCCCTGTGCCACGAGACCATGTCTTGCTCTTGGATAAGGCTGACAGGTGCTGCAAGTTAAAATTGTTTTTAAAGACGCATGTGAATTTATCAATAGATTCTCGGAGGCAAGCATGTTTTCATGGGCAGTAGTCGAGATGGAGTGGACAGAAGGCAGAAAGAACAGAAAAGGCATAAATAAGAAACCAGGCACAGTTTTCTAATCACCCTTTCACCTTTTTTTGACTTCAAATGATAGGAACTGAACCATGTCCTTTTTACTCCATCCTGTCCTCTACATCCACAGAGAACTCAAAGAGAATTGGAGATGAACTATTTGGAAGAATCCTCTTCCCAGTCAGTCTCCATATGTCCCCATTGGTTCTGTAATCCTCAATCTTTCTGTTCCCAGTGCTCATTTATTTGCCCATATATGTACAGTAAGCAAGGAGAGTCATTGGTTTTTCTCCACTTATTTCAACAACTCAGTCTATCAAATGTATATGATCTATGATCCAACTTTGGTTGCCTTATGTTCCCCCCACCATCTTTCTATTTTAATTTTGGGCCATAGGTATTGGTACTCATGTCTTACTCCTGGTTCTGCACCCAGGATTCACTCCTGGAGGACATCAGAGATCATTTGGAATGTGTGTGCAAGTCAAAAGCCCAACCCACTATGCTCTCTCCATCCCCTGTCCCTTCCATTTAACTAAATTATTCCTCTATTGATAGGGTTCCTCTGGTATAGTCATGACATTTATCAAGCAAGCTCTAGGAGAGATTAAGGAAATATGGAATCTGAAAACAACCCAAATGTCCTTCAACAGATGAATGACTAAAGAAACTGTGATACTTAAACATAATGGAATACTATGAAGCCATCAGGAGAGATGAAGTCATGAAATTTTCCTATTTATGTATGAACATGTGCTGAGTGAAATAAGTCAGAGGGAGAGAGATTGACCCAGAATAGTCTCACTCATCTGTGGAATTTAAGAAAAATAAAAGACATTATTATAGTAACACCCAGAGAGAATAGAGAAGAGGGCTGAAAGGAATGGCCCATCATATAAAGTTTACCACAAAGAGTGGCGAGTGCAATTAGAGAAATAATTACATCGGCAACTATCATTACAATAGTAATGAGTGAGAGAATTAGAATGAATACCTTGAATACAAGCAGGGATGTGTGGCCTGAGGGAGATTTGTTGTATTGGTAGTAGAAATGTTACCCTGGTGAAGGGGGGTGTTCTTCTTATGACAGAAATCCAACTATAAACATGTTTGTAACCATGGTGCTTAAATAAAGATATTATTTTTAAATAAGGAAAAATGGAGTTGAGTTATCCAAAGCAGGGGTCCCACATTCATTTGAATGGTTGATGCTTTAAACAATTTTTCATATAATAGAAGTCACTATGATGCATTCCACTCTAATATAAAGCACCATTCATCAAGAATTTTAGAACCATTTCATACTCAAAGTTAATTCATCCTCACAGGACATTGTGAGGACATGTCACAGGACATTGACTCAGGACATTGAACCTCAAAGATAATCCCTTGCCCTGACTTAGCCAGAGGGAAGTGGGTCAGTTTGGAGGCACTGAAGACCCAGGATCAACCCCATGGGATCATAAAACCTGGCCAGACTACAAGTTTGCAAGAGTAGAGGCAAACTTAGGAAGGGAGAGATTGGCAGAAGTAATGTGAGCAAAAGTGAGTTAAGACAAAAATGTTTTTTTTCTAAGAATTTAAGAGGGAGAAGATATAGAGAGGAGTTCTGAGGGGATGCTTCATGCTCATAATTATTATTATTATTATTATTATTATTATTATTATTATTACTAGTATTATTATTATTGTGAGTCCAGGAGGGAACGCACAATCTACCCAATGCTTCACATATGAACTTCTGAGGCTGAGAAATTCCCCAAAGCAGAATCAAACTTTACAGCTGTTAAGAGCAAAATGTAGAATTTCAGCTGTTAAGAGCAAAATGTAGAATTTCAGCCCAATGAGCTGCAGTCTTTCAGTAAGAGAAGAGGTACGCAGCCTCTAAATCTCTCCCCTTCCCTTACCTGACAAGACCCTTAAGTTGCTGTGAGGATGAATTTGCTAGAAGTGGCTGATGAATGAATGAACAAGGGAGCCAGGTCCTTCAGGAAGCCTCAACCAAAGCCTGGCTTGTCCTTGCTCATGACCTCATGAGCCTACCGAAGGTGAACAGAAACAGGTAGTTTCCTTGCCAGAGAAAATCATGATCTAAAGACACAAATATGTAGTATTAAGCTGTTGCCTGGCACCTTAATGGCTGTAGGCAGATGGAAACTGGATTGAATAGTCCTGAGCTATTTCCTCTAGAGTCCATTCTTTTATTTGGAAGTTAATTCAAACCCTTGCTGTAGCTCCAATCTCTGTTGACCAACCCCTCTCAGCCCAGGAACCAAATGACTAAATACTGGACACTTATTGGGATTTTCTACTTTTCTATTAAGGATTATTATTTCTGGTGGAGTTAAGATACAGCGTCGGTCACCTCAATCAATTCTACCTGCTAACTGTACTTAGAGGAGAGAAATTCTTAATTTTTGTCAAGAAGGCAAATCTCAAAAATTGAGAAAGTCAAAGATAATAAGTTGATTTGAATACAGCAAATATTTAATAAAAACATCTTCTAAATAATTGTCTATTTTCTATTTTCTCAATACCCGGTCAAGAGTAAACCATTCAAAAATTTAAATTACACTGGATTCAATGTACTCTTTCTGCTATGTTTTGATTTGCATTGTGGTCCTGTCTTGTTTTGCATTGGCAGTTTCTGTAGGAGTCATATCCCTGGATTAGTCAGACTTTTCACAGAATTAAGACAGGTTTGCTGCGAATATCGCGAAAGCGACAAACACAAAGCATCTCTCCAAGAATGTCTTTTGAGTGATGTCAAGAAGACAATCACCATCTTTTAGAAAATATTCACATAGAATACATTACTATTTTGACTGCAAGCTCACACAAAGGAAGGCGAATCTTGGATGCAAATCTTGTGCCTTTATGCAAATGTTTATCTAGGGGTGACAAATTCAATTCCCAAGATTCAGAATTAAAGTAGAGAGCCCTGTGGAATCTTCAACAACTGCACCCTGTGTATTTTGATAGAATGTAAAGGATTACCATCGATGTGATATGCAGGCTTCTTGGAGATGAAATTATGAATAGGTATGGGGGCGTGGCAATGATTCTCAGTGCCATTCATGACCCCGGAGAAATATCAACTCTCCTAGTAAAATTGTGAACTGAAATGTGGGGATAGACCGACATGATTACAAATCCTAGTTTAAGGCCTGCCTTAGCACACTATAGAAATCCTTAGCTGCAGAGACTGTTGGCTGGCCCAGAACACAGTTAATATCGCTTTCATTTATCTCTCCTGCCAACCTCCATTTTCCTTTCAAAGCTAAAGTGAGAGACACACACGTGGGGGGAAGTTGTCAAAATTCATTTTATGGAAATGTGCTACTCATGGGTATCCTTTGATCAGCAGCAGCATCTTTAGAAATTGAAATTGAATAGATTATATGGTGATCTGTCTCTTCTCTCCTTCTGAGTTTGGCCTGAAATAAATTGGAAATGCAGACGGAAAATACACACTTCCTTTTTTGAGTTGGAGCTACTCTTAAATTGATTCCACCCCCATCTTGGCACAAGAAGTGTCACAATGTACAGTTGGAATATGTGTGTCTCCTAGGATGTTCTTTAGGGAGAAAACAATGTGTGTAGCAATAAGAAATTGTATTCACAAATAGTTCATATAAAGTGCAGCATTACATTGAAAAGTTTAGGCCTTTGAAATATATTACTATAAAGATTAACTCATATCCAACTTCTAAGAATTTTTACATCTGTATTTGTAGTTGACAAGATCATGGACAACAGTTGGTAATTTGAGAAGTCCAAATGGCAGAAATGTTTAATAATCAACTAGATTGAACCATATGTAATGTGTGTGTGTGTGTGTGTGTGTGTGGCCAAAAATCATGTCCAGAGCCTCACACATGCAAGGCATGAAGTTTGCCTCTGATTTATGTCCTTGGTCCTTCAAAGATGAAATTAACAAACCAAAATATCTAGAAAATTAGGTATATAGTCTAGCTAGATCTAGGCTTCCATATATCAGAAGTTTATTGGAGATTCTTCTTCCTCTCTCCATCTTTCATCTTTATTACCCTTTCTAATTGGTCACATTTCCTCCCAAATATTTTCCTTCTCTCTTAGAGTTACAGGTACAATAAATGTAAATCCTTTGGCTTTTTAGTCTAGTAGAGTGATCATGCCTTAGTCTTCTTTTGAACACTTTATAAAATTTAGAGTCAGTTAGTATACCTGCCCATAATTAAATCTGTGCTTTGCTTAGATTATAGCATGTTTAGTCTCTAGCCTTAAATATGATCCATGTCCCACATCTTGAGAGTAGAGACTAGTAAATGAATCACACATGATTCCCATGGTATGGGATTAAGAGCAAGTGCATCTACAAGGAAATATGGATAAACAGAAGGTTGAAGCATAGAAGAGCTACAGATGTCTATGATGCTGCCCAGAAACCAAGACTTCTGTGAAGACTGAGAACATTTTTAATACAGCCAATGCATCTTTTAAACTCCACATTTTGTTTGGAAGTGCTGTGATGCCCTCCCTTTCAACGAAAGTGATGATGATCTTCAAATGAAGAAAAAATAATGGGGAAGCATGTATCACAGATGGCATATTCTATTCCAAGTGGAGCCCTGTGTGATTTTATTGCCAGCATATATAATGCCAAAAGAAAGAATAAATCACTTAAACCTATTCCTTATCATCCACCTGATTGGCAGTTTAAATAAAAAAAAAACAGTTTGCTCAAAAATCAGTGTGTGCTTGAGTAACTTTCTGAAGTAAGGGGGTGGGACAGTGAATTTTTATAAACTAAAGTGCTGTGGTTAGAAAACACAGCAGGCAGACATGATGCTCAGATTGAGGAAATACATTTTCTTTACAGAAATATGCTTTCATAGTTTCTAGCACTTGGCTTCCATATACCCTGTCCGAAAGTGAGGAAGTCCAGGCTTTCTCCAAGCTCCAACATTCCCAGTATGAACCCAAATATCTATGCCATAACTAACCTGTTTTGAAGCTGCCACAGTACACAATTCATGTGATTTATATGGGAGCTTCTATGGAAAAATGACTGGCCTGGTGTCTACAATGAATACCAAAATGGCCATTGGCAAAGGATGCTACCATGTGTGCCATGTCAGCTTGGTCATGTCTATAATTTAACACCCATCTGTGGAAACAATTACCACTGCAAATTAACAGATGGCCCTGTCCATGGCCAGAGAAAGGAGTGATTCCAACTGAAAAATGACAGTTTTATAAAGTAATTAGGTGCAAAAGCTTCAAATTCCTAAAAGTTAATACGCTGAGGGGTTTCATTTATTTCTTTATTTACTTTTTGCATTTTGGAATGCACCAGGCTATTCTTAAGGCTTA
>PVKC010022022.1:0-17870 GCA_004027635.1 Crocidura indochinensis
TTTTGCATGAAAGGCAAACGCCTTACCTCCATGCTATCTCCCGGGCCCCAGGTTTTAATTTCTTAACACTAAAACCACTACCCTTTCCTTTTAGCATGAACATTAACAACACTTTTTTTAATTGTTTCATGTTATTAACAAATAAAATCATATAAAATGATTCTTCCCATTCATTTCAGGAAACATTAAGTCCTTAAGCAAAATTTAGCCTTCATGGATGGATGTTGATTCTCCTTCAATAAGAAACCAGTTTTGTCACTGGTTTCTTCATCACTTTGCCTACTATCTGATAAAATATCTTCTCCAAATATCCTCTAACTTAATGCTGACATCCATTTGATTTGAATGTTGAGCTAATGGGGAGTCATGCTATTAATACAGAAAAGCTCTATTTCAAGGTGGAAACTGGAAATGTTTAAAAGCAATTTATCCACATGAGTCAGTTGTTCAAGTTCATCCCAGAAGAAATTTTGATTATAATGTAGAGGCTTTCAGAGAAAAGATGGAAAATCCCACAGAAGCCAACCTACATGACTATCAGTAGTGTTGCTGGGTGGAGCCTTAGCTGATGGATTTAATTATTTAGAAGCAGCTTTAATAATTCTATTGTCCTTTTCTAAGTTTGGGCAAATATCTGTTATAAAATGGTCTCTCATTTATATCGTGCACTCACAAAGTCCTTTGAACTGCTGACATTTGTTTTACTGTGTGGCCTTTCTTTCACAGGAACCATTGCTTTTTCCCCCTAACTGTTCCCTGCCCCCACCACTTCCCTTAAACAAACATCCTTTTTTAAAAGCAAATAGAATCTCTGCTCTCCATTTTTTGTTTGACTTCCCACACATTGCTGTTAACTGTTCCCCAAACACAGATGGAAGGCAGGCTTGCACTCTTCCTCTGGTGGCTTTTTCACTAGATCTCTTCTCTATAAATATTGTGATTTATATGCGAAGCAGAAATTTTTTCGTTTAGTGTCCCTCCACCTACACTATTTAATATTTTTGTGAATAATACTTTTTTGGCAATAATAGCACTGTATTGACAAAGCTTAAACCAAGTAAAAATTACCAACTATGAGGATAAAAACCATTGTTTTCTATGATAGAATTGTTTCTATTTCATTTTACATCTTCTAAGTAAACAGAAAAGGTTAAAGAAAAAGACATTTAGTGAGTCCACTAATAATCTTTGATTGATGCAATGAAGAAGCACCATTTAAGAGATAGAAGATGAATTTTTTAGTTCTCTATCTACAATTACCTTTCTTTGTCTCTGAGTCAAGATTTCCTGACTTTGTTTGAGGCAGGTAAGTATTGATAAGGCATCTTCAGGTATAGAATTGTTCAACCACATTCACTTTCACTTTTGCAGACAGCCATGCAGTAAGATATTGAAAATTCACAATACTTCTTGAAAACTGTGTTTTTCAATGTCTGTCGCTTGAATGAAAGTATAGATATCTCTTTGTCATACAGAGAAATTACTTCCAACCAGAGTTCATGTGGAAAATCTATCTAGCATGATTTCAATATGATATGATTTTAAATCATCAAACCTCACTATGGATCTGTCATTCTTAACTTCATCTGTCTTTATAAAATTAAGTTTCCGTAGGGACCTGGGGATATAGCTCAGTGGCAGAACACCAGGCATGAGGTCATGAGTTCAATACCCATCAGGACCCCACATGCAGTTACATTCTTGACAGTTCTGACATTTGGATCCCCAGAGACATAACAAAGTTTTTGACCTCTGACACACTGCAACAAAACATGTGAGTGCATTGCATCTAAGTATGAGAGCCCCGTGAACATCACAATTAAAGCATACAACTCTCAGAAGCATAGCAGTTTAAGCGTGTAAGAATCCACAATCTACTGTGTTAACTTAGTTGTCCACAGCAACAACTCTAAAGGTAAAGACACTAAAGCGTCCTCAACCAAACTGTCCAAGGGCAGTTGAAATGATAAAGCAGCTGATATATAAATACATACATACATACATATGCACAAATACATATATATGCACACATATCACATATATAAGTATACACACAAATATAGCTATTATGTAGCTATGAAAAGAGGCAATTTGTTGCAACTTGGATTGAACTGGAGGGCATCATGTTAAAGAAGCAAGAGGCAGGAAGAAATATTGGATGATCTTATATATCTCTGGTATATAAATAAATAAAACAGAAAATATAAGGTTTGGGATTGGGAGGCTTCAAATGATGATTAACTCTTCATCCTGTTTTAGAGATCTAAAAATACCAAGTTAAAGGGTGGGTCTGAGAGTGGTAGGCAATGATAAAGTGGATTGAGCATAATAGTCACTAGTCAAAGGTCCTTGTTAATTTTCTGGAGGTAATATGAAGTAACTATTCAAATCAAAACCATGAGGGTTAATAAACATGGTTGTAAACATGTGACCCAAACTACAATCATCAAATAAAAAAAATATTAGGAAATGGGTGAAAGGGGGTGGAAATGTAAGTGTCCTTGGTGGAAATATCTTGACATTGACAGAAATTGTTGACTTGGAAAATTGTTTACCTGAAATTCTATCATTTGGCACCTGATAAAAAAATAATTTTAAGAAATGAGTGTTCCTTTAAAATTAGCAAAAGATTTCTTTTTAATATTAATATTCATCAATAAGTGACCCTTTTAATAGATTAATCTTCATAGAGATATGTGTAGTATATACTGTGATACAAAAATTTAACTACAGATTTAAAGTGATAGTACAGTTGGTGGAGACATGCCTTGCATGTGGTTGACCCACGTACAATACTCTGGTTTGGAATCCCATATGTTCTTCCCAAGCCCGCCAGGATGATTCCTGAGAACAAAGCCGGGAATAACCCCCGAACACCACTGGTATGATGCCCCTAAAACAAACAAAAATTAATATATAATTTGGATTAGGTTTATAGAATTAGTATTATATATAACACATGACTAGGGTTTCTAAATGTACATATATCTGTCTGTATAATTTAAGAATCAGTAAATTGGGCTTCACAGAATCTGGCTTTTAATAGCACACTTGTGAACTGTATATTTGAAAAGGGACATGAACGGGTTAAAAAGTTTAAAAAGTCTCTGCATATGCCCGGAAAGCCCCCAAAATGTTAAGGTGACCACAACTGAAAATCACTGAACCTGTATAACCTGTTATTGTGTCTGTGATAAATGTTCCAAATGTTCCCTGAAATGTAAAAGTCACTAAACTTCCGGAAATCAATGGTCATGCTGTGTTCTGTAAATTTGTCATTGTACTGGAGTGTTATAAAATTATTGCTGGATATGTGATCAGGGCTCTCAACCTCTAGCCATATGGCGATGCTGGGTGCCCAGGCATATATGCTTGAACAATAAACCCCTTGCTTTTGCATGAACTTCGAGTCTTGGTGTCTTTGAACAACTTTCAGATTAGTGCTTTAGTTCACCAAATATTTTTGCATTCCCTCTTGCAACCACATGGTAAGATCTTATTTTTCTGCTTTTGAAAAGTGATTTGAGACCATGTGACTTCTCTGGTCAGTGAAATGTGAGCCTAAGTGGAATGTTTTATACTCATGTGGGAATTTGAAAAGCCAATGTTCATTTCATGATATCCTTTTCTCATTGCTCTGAGGATCACAGATGTATATGAATCATGAAGTGTGTGAATTTAGCTCCTGAGTTATCTGAAAAAACTCAGACTCCATACAATTCTTTCCCTCAGTCCTTTATGGAGAAATAGCTCCCTTACCATGCTACACATACAATCAAGTACACAAAAAGGAACTTATACAAGTCTACCTGCTATAACCTGTTATCACTTTTTTAACATAATACCTATCAATATGTAAAGGTATGTGTTTTCCATCAAATAAATTTTGGGCATCCTTGCATTACTTACTCCTTTACAATGTCATTACTAGTACGTAGGGTTAAAGACTAAACATTCTCTGACTCCCCAAGTTCTGCATTTGTCCAGCCTTATTTAAGCTTACAACATCTCTAGAAAATTTGCATGGCATATTTGGATTTAGGCACCAGTTGTTGGCAATGGTAAATTAATTTCATGCTAAGGTCCAAATGGTAACAAATGCAAGATATCTTGGCATTAAAAGAAACATACTCAGGACAAGACATTGGTTTAAAAAGAGGAAATATTTTTGATAACTTAAGCTTTTACCTTTTTAGAGCAATTGTTTAATCAGTACTATGAAACTTTAGTTATTCTCTCTGGATAACTTAAAAGTTTTAAAAACAAAAAACAACACTACAGAGACTTGTCAATCTGTGATTAACATTACATTGAAATTTTTTATTCTCATGTGTAATAATCATCTTTATTTGCTATACTATCTAAATCTAATGGAGTATATTTCCCCAGAATGAGTAACAACTGTTCCCATTTAGAATTGCCTTAGAATCGTTTGCCAGAAATCCAAGAAAACAGAATTAAAAGACAATATGAAAATTAAAAGCTAAATCAAATGTCTTTGATATAGTATATTTCTATACATATTATGTGTATTTATTTTCATATAATTTGGCATGTGAATGGAAACTTTAAAATATGTGTAGGATCTGCCAGATATATTTTTATTTCAAGTTACATAGAATTATAGAATATTATACATACCATGTGCTTGTTACTTAAACAAATACAATAAGAAAGAAATGACAAATATTATTTTCAAGGTAGCAATTAATGATCGATTATCATATGGACAGATATTGCTTCCAGAAATCTGGAGTTCTAAATTAATCTCTATTTTCTAGCTCTGAATTACCTAAATCAAAGTGCCAGGGCTATAACTTTAGGAAACTGGATTAAGTATTATTTAATATAGATAGATAGATAGGTAGGTAGATAATGATATTCCTCTTATAGAATTTGTGGTGACAGTAGTTATGAATATATATCTACACAGAAATGTACAGATACATTATCCATTTTTTTTTTTTGGTTTTTGGGTCACACCCGGCAGGGCTCAGGGGTTACTCCTGGCTCCATGCTCAGAAATTGCTCCTGGCAGGCACGGGGGACCATATGGGGCACCAGGATATCTCCCGGGCCCCTACATTATCCATTTTTCTACATGTGACTAACATGTGTTTTATTATGTGATTAATAAATGTATATATGAGTGTGATCTTTTTTACCTATACTAAATTCTCAGTGACTCAAAATAAGCAGTTCCAAATTCCCTTGTTTAAGCCAGAACAAAAGGGCAGGTTCTAACAGGTGAAAATGTGTTTCCAGACTTCAAGTGAATAGAACACTAGGTTCAAATTTAAACCATCATACAATGTGTTTGTTTCCTCAACAGGAAGTTAAAGTTAGTGTGGCCTGGTTGACCCAGAAACTTAAAAAGTGTTATTAAATATCCAAGTTCCTTCCTATTCTTCAATATTGTCCACAGTTAGTCTCATCCAAGTTTCTTTATCCAGGGATAGCAAGGGTTATATTTTTTCACCATGATATATGTTTTTCCAGTGAGTCTAATTGGATCAGTTTAGATCACATATTACTAAGCAAATGGCAGCTGGTGATAAAATATTTTGATTGGCTTAAGCACTAGTTCCTCAAGCAACACAAGTAAAGAAGAAAGATTAATATCATTGGCTTAGACAAATTAGAACCTGCCTCTAGATTTAAAGTCACCTCTCAAATCACATGGTTGATGAAAGTCAGAGTTCAGGTCAAGCACATTAAACAAACAAATAACCAAATATTTCTAGAAGATACATAGGAATTGTATTTCCTTTTGTGGATGGAGATGAATGGGCCATATCATATGGTACTCAGATATCAAGTCTGGCAGTATTCAGGGCCTATATACAGTATTGGTGATTAAATCAGTTTGGCTAGGGCCAACAATGTACAAGGCAAAAGACTAAACCTATACTAACTCTCTTGGCATGGATATTATATTATTACAAATATATATGTAGTATTACATTTCTTAAATTTGTATTAGGGCACAGCAATTTATAAATTTGTTTATAATAGAATTTCAGGCATACAATGTTTCTTACTTCCCAATTCTATCACATTATGACCTCATCTCACCATTGACTGCTGAACCCCTCCAAGCTGTGTTCTTGACAGATACAATTTATTTTATATATTTTAAATTTTTAATTAAAATACTTATTTAAGCACCATGATTACAAACATATTTGTAGTTGGGTTTCAATTATAAAAATAGTATATCCTTCTTCATCAGTACAACATTCCCACCACCAATACCCCCAACTCCCTCCTCCCCAACCCTCTACCTGTCTTATAGACTAACATTCTATTTCTCTCATTCATTACCAGTATGATGATAGTATTGGTGTAGTTTTTCTCTAGCTCTGGTCACTAATTTTTGTGGTAAGCTTCATATCATGGATTTGTCCTTTCAAACCTCATATCTATTGTCTCTGGGTATTATAAACATACTATCTTTTATTTTTTTAAACCCCACAGATGAGTGAGACTATTTTGTGTCTATCTCTCTCTCTCTCACTCTGACTCAGCATAATAGTTTTCAAGACCATCATGTATAGGAAAATTTCATGACTTAATCTTTCCTGACAGCTGCATAATACTCTATTGTGTAGATGTATAACAATTTCTTTACCCACTCATCTGGTGTTGGGCATCTAGGTTGTTTCTATTGTAACTAGAGCTGCAATGAACATAGGCATTCAGAGGGAGTTCTTGTATTTTTTATATTCCTAAGGTATAGCCGTAGGTGTGGTATAGCTGGATCATATGGGAGCTCAATTTTAAGTTTTTTGAGGAATTTCCATATTGTTTTCCATAAAGGCTGGACTAGATGGCATTCCCACCAGCAGTGAATGAGTGTTCCTTTTTCTCCACATCACTGTCAGCAGTGATTGTTCTTGTTCTTTGTGATGTGTGCCAGTCTCTGTGGCGTGACATGGCACCTCATTGCTATTTTGATTTGCATCTCATTGATTAGTGATGTTTTTTTCATGTGCCTTTTGGCCAATAAGATACAATTTTAAGTTTAATTATTATAGTTTGGATCCTATACTTCCTGTAATATTGGGTCTACTGTTTTGGATATATAGATATCTCAGCTATCTACCACAATAATCCTAACAGAGTTAATTAACAGTTAATATGTCACTTTAACAAACAATAACCCAGTCAACAATAACCCAGTTAAATAGTGCCTACTTCACAGAATTGAAGTAGGAGACTTAAGTAACATATGTGTAATGGGGTTAGTACATTATAGATATGTAGAAGCAGGATAACCATTCGCTACTATTAACACATTAGTATCTTTTTATATTAAGAGGTTGTAGAGTATAATTTCAGAGAAGACAATAAAAATCAAAGTGGTAATATCTTTTTAAATGTACTTTCAAGATTATTAATAAGAAACTTATTTGAACTGAACTGTACTGCATTTTAGAAAACTAGGATAAAAATTGTGAATAGCACAGATAGAGAAAGACATTTTATACAACATAATGGAAGCTCAGCACTTCATTATGTATGTATGTGCCACATGACTATAAAATTTCTCAGGGCATACTCATACCAAGTCCCAAAGTGTAGGAAAAAAAAACATTTGTTTCAATAGAATTTGAGTCTAAGTTAAATTACCAGGTGGGAGTTATCAAAAAAAATCTGAACTTTTTCTACCTTTTTTTGTAAAATAGTTGTTTGCATTATTGTTTATTATTGGAATATTCTTTTGATTCCAGTGTTTAAAAACTGTTATGAGTGATTTATTTTGTTCCCCAAGTTTGAATCAAATATTATTTTTAAATCGATGAAAGAGTACATAATGCAAGTAATGATTATATAATAAAACTACACTAGGACGCTAACATAGGCTACTTTGTATATTTTTCCAGAAGGTTGAATGAATGAGGCCAAATTCTATTTAAGATTCTATTTAAGGGTGACCTGGTCTAGATTAAAGTTCTGTTCTAGAACCAGTGCATTTCAAGGCAGCCCTCTGGGAGTGTAAGTTTTTGAAAACATTTGAGAGATTTGGCAATGATAAAGGGGGTACAATCTGTATAAATTTAACTCATAGGAAATCATTCAGAGCTGTGTCTTTCAAGTGATGTAATAGTGTTATCCTGGATAGTAGTAGGCATAACAACTTTTACTTAGTTTTTATAAATGCTAGATATGTTTAAAGCTGTTTTATCATGTTTATTTCTTTTGATCTAATCTTCACAATCACACAAAGAAGGAGAAGTTATTTCTTGGTTAAGAATGAAAAATATAAAATGTGGGGATTTGCAAGGCTTGCTCAGAAGCAACAACTAATAAATAGTAGGGAGAGACAATACTAACTGCATACATAAAAGTCTTTAATTTAGACAAAAATTGAAAACTTGTAGTTTCTGGGGTCCTATTGGAAACTAAAATTGCTTTCTGGCATTTTTTGAGCAATGGGATTTAGTACAGTGGTAGATTTTAGACTGCTGCATTAAAAGCAAAAACAAATAAACCCTGCTAAAGATCTGCTTTTAAAATGAAAGCCCCTTTTGACTTTTAAATAGGAGGAGGAAGACAGGATAATGAATGTCAATATGATGATAGTAATAATAATAATGGGTATTATTGAATAATAATCAAGGACTAAGTACTATTTGAACACTAATCCTCCAGACAGGATGAAATAAATATCATTTTATCCTTACTCTACAGATGAAGTAAATGAGGATAAAAGGGCTAAAGAAATTTCCTCTAAGATCTCACAACCACAAAATGGAAGAGCCTCGACTTCAGTTATCTCCCCTGAGAATAGTCTGTATCCTTACTAAGACATTATAGTAACACAAATAAATAGCACCATTACATAGTTAGCAGATTTATGATAAAAATTCACCCGATTATTCATCTTAGCTTGCTTCCCCCAAATTAGCTCTCAGGATATTTTATCAATGGTTTCATGCATGAGAGACGCATATATTAAAAGTCTCTTGCAAAACACATATTTCTTGAGACACAATATGTAACATGGATTGTCCCAAGTCCCTCACACATTTCAATTGGATGCAGATCTTCAACTAACTTTTTCCAATGCATATGTAAAATGTCTTATTGGTGTTGAGACTGCCCTAAGGTAACAGGATCTGTTCAAAATGCTCAGAAATTTTTCCAAGATGTGTGCATTCAGCCATATATAATTAATGAAGAGCAATTCAAATTAAGTTTTATCATTTGTTCAAATATGTCTCTTTGGTCACACCTTCTTGATGACTAGTATTCTACAAGCAACACAGCTATGTAAAAGCATGAGAACTGTTACCTCCCAGAAGAGTGAGTGACAGACTACAGCTCTCATTACTGAGTGGATTAGTCTCTGAGAATTCATTAGTGATCAGTGTGGCAATTCTGCTGTCTGCCATTAATTTGGAAGAAGAGACAGGAGGCCTGTCTAAAGGCATCTCTAAAGGCAGATGATACAGAATTGAAGGCTTTTAGGGAACGGGGCTCTCCTGAGAAGATAGCAATTATTTTCTTATTTTATCAGGCAGTAGGTGACAGCCCTCTTTAGTCTATGTCAGTACATATGCTTTCTCCTAACCCATGGGGAGGCAGGTTTTATTTGCAGAATGTTTTAAAGGTATCAGACCTCTGTTACATCTCAGTATTATACATGTTTTTTTTTTTTTATAGGATGACAATGAGCAGAAGTAACATTTAAAAATGTAATATATCAGGGGCTGGAGAGATAGCACAGTGGCGTTTGCCTTGCAAGCAGCCGATCCAGGACCAAAGGTGATTGGTTTGAATCCCGGTGTCCCATATGGTCCCCAGCGCCTGCCAAGAGCTATTTCTGAGCAGATAGCCAGGAGTAACCCCTGAGCACCGCGGGTGTGGCCCCAAAACAAAAACAAACAAACAAAAAGAAACAAGAAAAAAACAAATAAACAAACAAGAAAATGTTAAAAAAAAATGTAATATATCAGTAACCCTGGCATGTTGTTTCAGGTGATATTTTAGTCTTCTCTCATACTGTAACTAAGCAAATGGATTAATTTCAAAGATCCTTTCCTCTACATGTTATTTCTGAGATATATATTGGTGAAGATATCTCTTCAAACTAGCTTCATAACAAATGCAGTGCTTTAACTTACAAGTAATTACTACTCAGAAACCATCCAAAAACTCAAACTTTTTTTGGAATTAAAAGCATGTTACTCTGAAGGTCCTGAGGAAGGGGGAAAAGAAATTGTAATGCACTCCAGAGAGAAAACTGACTTCTCCAAAGGTACTGAGAGCCCCAGTACAAAATCATCATGAAAGTAGGGAAGTCCACATATCAAGAGGGGAGATACAACAGGCGCATGTGGGCACTGTATGTATGGGCCCAGGGAGCATGTGTGCAACTCAAATGTTGTCGACTACAACTATAGAAGTTTGTTTTATAATCAACCAATAACTATTATGTCTGAGATAGTTTTTATTACACATGAGGCACTTCTATCTGTATCATTCTATTTTCCTCCCTTTAATCTGCACATATTTATTATAGACTGTTTTTGAAACTTTGATTTTTGGGGGGCCACACCCAGTGATGCTCAGAGGTTACTCCTGGATATGTGCTCAGAAATAGCTCCTGGCTTGGGAGACCATGTGGAATGCTGGGATCGAACCACAGTCCATCCTGGGTCAGCGGCATGCAAGGCAAACGTCCTGCTGCTGCACCATCACTCCAGCCCCGAAAAATTGATATTTTATAAATGTTGATTCTATTAAAATTATATTTTCTCGCTTGCCAGTCAGTTTAAATTTGTAATTTGAAAAAATTGTATTAAAAGATTTATGTTTTGGTAACACTTTCCATCTTAGCTTTTCCAATAACAACAGTTTATCAATTAAGTGTTTATTAAGGTGAACAATGTACCAGTAAGTATGTCGCTGCTTTGTTTATTTACATAATTTATTTTCTACAACAAAAATAAAATTAGTTATTATTGCTCCATTTTAACAATAATACCTTTATTTAAACACCATGATTACAAACATGTTTGTAATTGGGTTTAGCCATAAAAAGAATACCCCTTCACCAGTGCAACATTCACACCACCCATGTCCCCCAACTCCTCCTCCCCCTTCTCCTGCCTGAATATTGCTCCATTTTTCAGATAAAGGCAAACGAATTTAAAAAGGTAGAGGAAGTCACTTTAGCGCATACAGCTAATAAGTGATGGAACTGAAATATTGACACATGATACTCATAGTCATAATCACATGATAATACTTATAGTATTAATTGAATAGGTGATGGAGAAAATAAAGAACAGATCAGCTGATATTATGTATTGACAACTGATCTCCATCTAGCATTTCTTTCTGGTTAACAGTCATACACTACAAATTTAAACCATATCAATACAAGATAACAACTTTCATTTGAAAATGCAAAAGTTATTTCTGTATTGGGGAAGTTGATAATAACAAAAATAATAACAATAGGGCCAAAATGATAGTATAGCAAGTTAAGGCTCTTGCTTTCCACTTGGTGTTCTGGGTACAATATCAGCATCACTAATGTTACCCTCCCAACCCTGCCATGAATGGTACCTACCCTCCCAACCCTGCCCTGAATGGTACCTAAGCACAGATCCAGGAGTAACCTTTGAGCATAGCCAGGTGTGACTCAAAGAAAAACAATATAGTTATTGTCTACTATGTTAACACCAGAACTATTATTAAATATTTATCTGTAATAATATAAAATAATTAGTTTTTTGTGAGAACTGAATTGACTTTAGTCAATTTAGAATTTATTTCTAATATTACTTATTTTTTTTTCTTCTTTTTTTTGGGGGGGCGTCACACCCGGCAGTGCTCAGGGATTACTCCTGGCTCCATGCTCAGAAATTGCTCCCGGCAGGCATGGGGGACCATATGGGGCACCGGGATTCGAACCGATGACCTTTTGCATGAAAGGCAAACGCCTTACCTCATGCTATCTCCAGGGCCCCATATTGCTTCTTTTTTATTGTGAGGAGATGGTGACTTGCCCAATAACACACAGCTAATCAATCTAGTTTTCACCAGAGTCTGAACTCTCACAGAGATCACCTAATTTTTGTTTAATCCCTGAAACAAAATAGATTTCTTTCAACTCAGACATAAGAATAAATACCAGGTATTTTAATAGCATAAACCAACCTCAGTCTTTTAGCTCTTCTAGAATGCTTCAAGTTTCTGTAGAACTATTTATTTAAAGTTTTGATATAGATTATACTCAATAGAAATACACAAATTCATGATTTTTAGAATATCTTATATTTCCATTTCTCAGTATTTTATAAAGTTAGTAATCAAATATACCTTTTATAAAACCAACCATGGTTTTATTTTTAATAAAATTAAACCAAGAAATATTTGTGAGTGAATAGACACATACTGCACTAAAACAAGACTGTGAAACAAAGAAATATTTTCATTTAATCTTGAGTACCTTAGTGGTGAGGGAAAGTTGTGTTGGGACATTTCACTAACAGAATTTAAAGGATTAACACCAGAACTTGGAAAGGAAGCTGATTAAAAGCCAGGAGCCAAGTTAACAATCTGAGGAAACAAAAGAACATAACAAGCAAGGTTGGCCAGGAGTCAGGCATGCATTGTAAGAACCTTAATCTTTGGTGTAATGAGACGTTCTGCTTTTGGTTCCCAAGTTATCGATTGAAGTCCATAACTTTACCACACAAATACACTGGATGAAATTAGAGTTTTTGTCTCAAAGAAAGTCCATGACCATAGGTGCACAGAATTTCTTCATCTATCAGGGATCACTACTAGACTGTCCTCTTGATATTCTAACCAATAAAGCAAAATGTGTTGAAGCAAAATATTTGAATAAATAAAAAATACTAAAAACCTCTAATAAATAAAAATACTAAAAACCTATAATAAAAACCTAATAAAATAGTTTAATGAAAACCTCTCTTGGAACTTCTCTCCACATGCAGTTTTTATATGATACCTGAAAAACTGAGGTGGTGGAAAGATGCAATTAGATTCTTGAGCCACAGTGTAGGGCAGGCTTCTAATAATCTACATCAGAAAGTGACAGTAGTGAGATGTTTTGTTGTCATTAGACCACTGAGGCTATTTTCCCTAGCAATTAATATTACTTACCCTAACTAAATCAAAGCAGGAACATTGATGCAAAAGTTGTTTTAAATATAAAATTATGTTAGTTTTAGTAATGTGACTTGGAAAGCAGGTGTGTTATTTGCACATGTGACCCCCTCTGCAAAGGTTTGCCTGTTAGCAGTCATAACTGCTCCCAGTTATACTCAGTTGAACATATAGTTCAATCACAGAACATGTCATTTTGTGGGGTTTTTTCCTCTGTTAAACCTGTTGGATCATGCCTTTGGCAAATCCGATTGACCAAGAATTGTTTGAAAATTCAGGTGACAGAGTCTGCGTAAATTACTTGTGTTCACCTCCAACCTTGAACTTTTACTAATTGCATACTTAATAGTTTCACTAAGAAAACCCTGCAAACTGAGCTTATCACCTAAGGGACCTGGGGAATGGAGGTGGAGGAGGACACTGGGGTGAAGGTGGAGGAAAGTCGTTACTCTGGTAGAGGAAGTAGTGATGGAACATTATATGCTTGAAACCCAACTATTAACAGAATCATAAATAAGGTGCCTCAAAGGAAAAAAATAAAAATAAATCACTAAAATCTCTGTGCTCATAAAATCTATTATCAGTTAAGTATGTCATCTATCCTCACTCATTGCTGGTGGAAATGTATGCTGGTCCAGCCTTTTTGAAAAAAAAAATACGGATACATTAAAAACAAAGAATTGAGCTTTTATATGACCCAGCAATTTTACTTCTTGGCATCTATCTCAAAGGTCCCAAAACTCTATTCAGAAAAGACATTTTCAGCTTTATTCACAATAACCAAAATCTGGGAAACTAACCAAATGTTCAAAACAAGATGACAGGATAAATAAACTATGGTACACAATGAAATATTACTCAGCTATAAGAAAATATGAATTATGTGATCTGCTGCTACATTAATAGAATCTGGAGAGTATCATGATGAGTGAAGTCAAAAGGAGAGGGACAGACACAATTACCGGTATTTATCTCACATGTGAAATATAAAAATATAGAGTAGGGGTAGAACAAATGATAAAAGGTAGCAGACATCAAGAACTGGTCTTTAGCAGGAAGGGAGGGAAGGAAAGAATTAGAATAGGGGAAGTCACTAAGACAATAGTGAAGGAAAGTGAACGTTCTGGTGAAGGGTAGGGTGAGGGACTGTGTGATGCAAGAAACCCTATTATTAAAACTATGGTAAGCCCTAGTGTCAAATACAAAGTTAAATCTTTTAAAATTTCATCTGAGTTTTGGCAGATGAACAGTGTAATGGATCCAAGATTTTATTACCCTACTGAAATTACTGTCACCTCATATGGCTCTGTGCTGCCAATTTGTAGTCAACTTCCCCTTTCTCCACCACAACCTCTGTGGACTGCTGATTTATTTTCTCTTTCTAAAATTGTGTCTTTTCCAGAATGGTAGATGAACAAAATCATGCTAAAAAAAAAGACTTTTATATGTATGATTTCTTAACAAAATACAATTAAAATTCATACTCCTAGGGGCCAGAGCAATAACAGAATGGATAAGGCATTTCCCTTCCATGTGGCAAACTTGGATTTGATCCCTGGCATTCCATATAGTCTCCAGAGGCTGCCAGGAGTGATTTTTGAGAGCAGAGCCAGGGATAACCTCTGAGTGACACTGGGTGTTGCCCAAGACACAAACAAACAAGCAAACAAAATTCATGCTTCCTGTGTTTGCGCGCATGCACTGACCTAGGATAGACCGTAGCAGTTCGATCCCCTGGTGTCCCATATGGTCCCCCCAAGCCAGGAGCCATTTCTGAGTGCATAGCCAGGGGTATCCCCTGAGCATCATGGGTGTGGCCCAAAAAACAAATAATATTTTCCTTTTATTGTAGTCAAAGTTGCTTCTACCCAACAAAATCACAATGAAACCACAAAGTGTAGCATGCTGGTGCTAAAAAAATATGTATACTTAAATAAGGAGGATATACATTGTAATCTCTATATCATTGATTATTATCTAAAGATCTTTATTACTAATATCTTTGATTTTGCTTTTCTGGCACACTTGCTATGATTAGGATTTACTTCAGACTCTGTGCTCAACGCTCTCTTCTGGCAATGCTAGGGAAACAACATGTAGTGTCAGAAATTGAACTCCAGCTGGCCATGTTCAATTTCATATGTGCTGTCCTATCTCTCTCTGGCCCTTAGGTCGCTACTTCTCACATAAAAGAACATAATCACCATCAGTGGAACTATCAAAATATTTTGATCATTGTATAAAATAAATAATATAAAACATTTAGCATAATTCTTGGCATTAAAATGGTTAATAAATAAAAATAAAGACAATGTTCTGTATACCCATTTCTGTTTGTGGTATCACTTTTAATATCTGAATAGCCACATGAATGAGTTAATGTTATTCAATTTTTTACTATTTTAGTAATTCATTAACAATATTTTTTGACAAAGAACTATATCACTTGCTATGTTCTTAACCAACACTGTTTTAGGTGTAGAGTTATAAAAGGTCTATAGAAAAATGATTTGTACTTAGCAGATATCAAAATCCTAGAAAAAAAATAATATTTTCATCTACATTAAGTTAAAAATAACATTAGTTAAAATAATATCCTCTGAGGAAGAATTTAGGGCATTTAATTATAACACTAACGGTTTGGTGTTATTTTAGATTGATTTTCTAAAAATGAAAAATGACACCACTGTTTATGGGTCAATGAGTAGTGGGAATTCTTTTTACAGCTGCCTTGTGCCATTTATCTTCATCAAGAACTAAGGAAGCCATTTTGGTAATTTACAAGATCATTGCATGTCTTCCTATGCTGGTTCCTGGGACACCATCAAATAGAATTTAATCTTTATTTTAAGGTACCATATGGGAAATAATATTAAATAATTTAAAATTTTACATTTCAGTCTGCTCACTTTTATTGAATAAAAAATGCCAACTCTTTCTTATTAGCAAAATGTGAGTACTATGTGTATGAATATTTTATACACATTTGTATATATGTAGATTTTTGAAAATTCAAGAACTTAGGTTTTTCTAGTATATTTCTAATCTTCTGTCAATATATTATTATTAAATAAATAATAGATAAATATATATATCTTCATACTTGTATAATATAAAACTTATTTTACATCAACTGTTATTTTGTCATTAAGAGATAATTGTCTTATTGCTCTGTAGGCTTATGTGTATGGTTTAGAAAAGTTAGTAAGAGATCAGACTACCTAGAATGATGTCATAATAAGGTAATATGGGAACTGATTATGTGAAAAACTGGATATTTACACAAAGAGGTCAGAAACCAGCTGGCTACATATAAACTTAAGCAAAACCAACAAACGCTGTGAAACAGATCTTACTCTTGATCTGCTATGGACTTGCAAGCTTAGCACTATTTTTTAAGTCTTAGATACTGGAAATGTTTTCTAAGTCAGCACAAATTTTGTGTAGCTTGCTACCCAAATTATCCTGAAGGCAATACAAAATTTTATTTATTTTCCTTTTACATGATATTGTTTAAAAATTATAATGTTTTGAAAACCTATTAACACTGACTTAGGAAACACCTCATAGTTAATAAAAGCAACCTGAGGTAATTTTCATATTTTATTTTTATTTTGCATTTATATTTTTGTTCAAATTGAGTTAGATGTGGAAATTCAATTAAATTGTTAGGATTATTGCCAATATATGGAACACATTCATACAAAATGTCAATTCTATAATTGTCTTCTTTATTTTCTCTTCTCCCCTTTTTCCTTCTTTTCTTTCTATTAATTTTCATTTAGTAGCCTCTCTTATTTCTATTATATCATCTAATTTGATCACTTTCTTTTCCTCCCCCATCCAGTCTTTTTTGTATGTTTATAAAGCATTTTATAAATGTAGATCTAACAGCTAGGATTAATCCATAAGATCAATGCAGGAGGACTGGCCTATGGTTGGAAGATTGCCACAAAGTGGGGTGAGACGGGAGAATGAGCAGTTAGGATAGAGAAAGGACAACTATGACAATAAAAGCTGGAAACAATCACTCTAGCTAAACCAACGCAGGGTGCTGAAAGAAGGAAAAGTGATTGATACGCAGGATACACTTTTAGTAACAGTATTACAAATGTTTTCAGTACTGTTTGTGCCTAAATGGAAAATAGGGGGAGGGAGGATAGAAGGCCAGGGCAATAGCAAAGCAGTAGGGGCATTTGCGTTGCACGCCAACACACAGGATAAACTTGGCATCTCATGTGGTTCCCAGAGCTACTGGGAGTGATTTCTGAGTGCAGAGCCAGGAGTAACCCTGAAAGCTGCAGGGTGTGGACCAAACAACGAGAGAAAGGGAGGAAGGGAAGGGGAGAGAGAGGAAAGGGGAAAGGAGAGAGGGGAGAGGGGAGAGAGGAGAAAAAGAAAAGAGGAGAGACTGCCATAAAGGCAGGCTGGGAGCATGGGGCAGGAGGAGAAATTGGAGACAATAGTGGTGGGTAATGAACGCTGGTGAAGAGCAGGGTGTTAGAACATAATGTGACTGAAAAAAGATTGAATCATCGTGATATACACAGTTACAAAGTATTTGATGTTTGAGTTTCAGGCAAACAATGTTCCAACACCCCTCCCTTCACGAGTGTAAAATTCCCACCACTGATATTCTCCTTTTCCTTTCTTCTCCCCATCTTTCTCTGACCCCACTCCTTTTAATTTCTTTCTTCCTTTTTCTTTTTCTTTCTTTCTTT
>PVKC010022023.1:0-17893 GCA_004027635.1 Crocidura indochinensis
AAAAAAAGAAAAAAAAGCAATCCTAGGCCAGAGAGATAACACAGTTGTAAGGTGTTTGCCTTGCATGTGGCTAACCCAAAACGGACCTCAGTTCTATCCTAGGAGCCCTATATTGTTCCCCAAGTCAGGAGTGATTTCTGAACACATAGCTAGGAGTAACCCCTGAGAATCACTGGGTGTGGCCCCCAAACCAAAAACAAATAAACAAAAAAAACACAACAAAAAACCCAAAAAACTAAAAACAAAACAAAACAGTCAAACCTATTCACTTTAGTGTTACACAAACTCAATACTTTGGAGTCAACTTAAATAAAGAGGTGAAGGACCTATACAAAGGAATACAAAACCCTGCTTCAGGAAATAAAAGAGGACAAAAAAATTGAGACAGAATCCCTGTTCATGGATTAGGAGAATTAGCATAATTTAAATGGCAATACTACCCAAAGCATTGTACAGACATAATACAGTCCCTAAGGATACCCATGTCATTTTTCAAAAAAGTGTATTAAACTCCTGAAATTCATTTTGAACAATAAACTTATTTAAATATTTTTCCTCAACAATATCTATCACTAATCTCCCTCTAAATGTCTGTTACAGCAGGTAAATCTCACGTCTTGCAAGTGTCCAACTCGGGTTTGATTTTTTGGTATCCCTCTGACATTGTTAAGTCTGGATTAATCCTTAAACACAGAGCCAAGTATTAGCCCTGATCACAGCTGGGTGAGGCCCAACCATATCCCCCCGAATAAATCCTCTACAATTACAAAAATAGGTATTTCTATCCTGTTTGGAAGAACACTATTTAATTTTTTTTAAAAGGCAGTGTAATCTACTAGATTTTAATCAATGCATTTCAACTCAATTGCCTTTACTTATAACCAGATTTTAATGTGTGGTCAGAATGAGGATTCCTTTGTGAATATTACATAATCTGAAAGAGGAAAAAAATGACTTGAATAGAGAAAAATAGAACAGTCTCACAACTAGAGAGGCCATTTGGAGAATCTTTTCATCAATGTAGCAGTAAAGACGGTGAGCTTTCTAGATATAGGTATGAAGCATAGTATAGACTAATACAGTGCTCCCAATGGTCTCTGAGACATACAGAAAAAAAGCTTCTGATTATTATATAGAAAGAATTCAAGGACAATAAGTGCCTATGTGATAACTTTTACAGATCAAGAAATGAATGATGCTAAACCATTTTATAAAAATGTAAAGAATTTTTGTTTATATTAGTTGTATATGACTAGAATCATGGAATGTTTATGAATATTGTTTCACCATATTTAAAGGTCAGACAATATACAGCAACATGATTTTCTTAAACTTTGAAGAATGAAATGTAACTATAATAAATAAAGATGATAAATTTCAGTCAAGTAAAATTTGGTAAATTCCATGATATGTTTCTAATTTATAGGCAGAAAAAAAACCACTTCCTCCCATTTTGAAATCAAATTATAGGATATGTTCCATATTTGGAGCAACTTTAAGTAAATATAAATTAACCTAAATGTTAAAACCTGTATGGGATTTTGAAAAAATTCCAACCCACGCATGGCATATTTATATTGCAATTTATATTGCTGCTAGCACTTTATATCCTTAAGTCTTGGACAAGACTTTAATAAATCAAATTACAATGTATAGCTATTTTCAGAACTGCATGAAATATATGAATGACTGAGCAACACAATAATCACTACTTCAACAGCTTAGCAAAAATAGAATCATTGTTTTACTACATCCATTACCAAGTTATTTGGAGCACATTCTTTTGGAGGTAAGAGCTTAGTTTCTGGTAAAAGGAGAAGCATTGCAGGTCATTTTCGCTGTCATTTCTAGCCATGGAAAATTACCCTTACTGCAAATATTTTAGGCTTTTTTTTAAATAAAAAGCATTTTTAAATGTATGTTTTCCCTGAGATGTAAAATTTATTTTATATGATGGTGTCTCATTAGACCACCCAATTGACTAAAAATATGTATTTAATTTGTTTAGCAATAGTTGCAATTATTGGAGAAAACAACTTAACAAATAGTAGGAGTAAAGCTGCATTATAATTCCATATGTATTTTCTTATCCTGATTTGGCTTGTTCTATCATTTTAAATATTGTAATAAAATTTTCAAGATGTCAAAGCTTTTTTTTTTATTACTATAAAGGCCTCCATCTGACCCAGACAAATGTAAAGCAATGACAAGAGCCCATTGTTAAAGAGTAAACTGCTGAATTGGAACCTCTCCCTTCCCCTCAGGCTTCTCATCTGAAAATGATAAGCAGTGTCTGACATAAGGCCTGGGGAGATCGCCTAGTACAAGTCAGCTTGCAAAAAGCAAAATGGGATGGATAAACTGAAGGGCCATTGAGACAGGGCTGGATAAGCTTGGCTGCACAACACTGCCCTTTGCAATTTGAGATTTATGAGATAGGTGATTCCGAAAGGTCAAGATGACCTCTGCAGGGACAGGATGTAAGACTCCATTTTCCCTTACAAGTAGATTGTTGCCCATAGTGATTTGATTTAGAATGTTAAGCAGAGATGTGTTATCACAAACAACCTACCATTCTTTTTCCTTTCTTTTCTTTTTGTCTTATTCCAGGGCTCCTCATTAAAATGAAAAACCTGGGAAACATTACTCTCTGTTCTGTGGTGTAAAACTGACAGTTCAATAAAGATTAGTAGGGATAAAATACCAAATCATCACTTTAGAAACTGGTAGAGTAACTTTCTGTTTCACAATTTGTTTGAGGCTTTCTGCCCTTTCACTTGGGGAACAGGGCCAGAAATACATTGAGCTTTACTTTGGCAATCAGATTTTCAGTGACTCAGCTTTGTAGTCAGCCAGGCTACAGGAGTTCTGGCAGTCTGGTTCTTGTTACCTTACTACAGTCTCCTTATACTCTAATTATTGACTTTTGGGCAGATAAGGTCACTTTTTTCCTTAAAACTGAAATCATTCTCTATAATGCTAAAAGGTTTAAATAACAGCAAAACAAAGGAAACTATTTATTGTCCATATTGAGCTGTGTGATAAGGCACAGACTGGAAAATTCAACTCTTCATCTTCCCCAGAGCTAGGGGATTGCTAGAGAGTGTTTTATGATCATAATTTGACATGAAATTAGTATCTAGGAAGTCAAACCAGCAACAACTCAAGGTGGATTCAAATCAATTGCTTATCTAGCAATTTTGCCACATTTATAGCTTTCTAAATATTACATTTGAGTTGCATAGGAAAAGTGAGATATTTATGAACTTATTTGACATTCAAAATGGAGACAACTTCTGTGGTAAATGTTACATTTAATGCTGAATCTTCAGTTGGAATTTTGAAGTTTTAAGGAAATCTATTTAAACAAGGGTCACGTAATAATAGCTGCAAGTAATTTGCTTTTAATTCATACACATTTAGAAAAATTTTAATTTCCCAGATTCTACAGATGCTTCAGGTAGGGAACCAGATGGTTAGTATGAAATAGGCTGAATATTTATTAAACAACATTTATTTTTTATAGTAAAGAAACTGGAATTTTCTATTATTTCTGCAAGGAAGAAAATTTAGATATAATTTACAGAGCCTGTTATGAGTATATGTTATGAGTAGAAAAAATGTTTCCCATCGCTTCTCGGTCTTTTGGCTAAGATCAAGTGTAAAAATGTTTCCTGTAAACATTGCAAAGCATCAGTTTTATTTTAGGGCATAACTGCATTTTCCCAAAAATTATTTTATGAGTATACACATCTTAAAATATAGAAAAATATTTAAAAAATCATATTATCACTTTGTTATTGCCACCTTAGTAAGAATAGTGTTTAATAGCATTTCTAAATTATACCTGTTTATAAACATAGCAAACTTCATAGTGCTAATCTAAAATGTATTTACCATAGTGGCATGAAAACTGTAAAAACACATAATGTTCAGAATTAATATCAAAGTCTCATAATTTAAGACTCTTTTATATCTACAAGGTCAATAAATATCATATACCAAAAACATTTTAAATGAGCACTAATAATTTAATATGATTAATAGTGTTGCCTTGCTTGATAAAGCAATCAATAAGAAGCAATGATGTCTCAATAAAGCTATCACCAAACTAAAACATAGTGGTGTGGAGAGAGAATATAAGACTTAAGCATTTGTCTTTCATGCTACAGTAACAGGCTTGATCTGGTCCCTTAGAATTGCAAGGGATCAATTTTGAGCTGAGAAACCAGGAATAAACCATGACTACAGATGATTGTAGCCCTAATTCTGTCTCCCACCTCAGATAAATAAAAATAAAATATAATACACTGACCACCTGCTACCAATATGATTGTATATAGGTCTATAGGCCACCTCCAATAGAATTTGATGTGTCAGATTTCGAAGTCTGTCAAATTTTAGAAAGCAGTAGTATTCAATGATCAATAATATCATATCTTTGCTTAATAATATATGAATACAGTCATAGTAAAATATGTAAATAAAAACTGTACACATACTTACATTTTCATATTTACTTTGTTAAAAATTAAAACCTTTACATAACTTATTTTGATTTTCAGAATGTATTGCACTTAGAATTATTGATAGAGACCTACAGTCCTTTTATATAGTATACTTTGATCATTTATTTTATATTCTGTAAAACTTTCATGCGATGCAATGCATGAACTTGGTTTTATGAAAGAGAAGTAAGTTATAGTGATTATGTTATATTATATTCAGAATTAATATAAAACATTCTATTTTATTATATATGATATATAAAATGATATAATGGTTATATTGCAGTGATTATATATATAACTTTTTTATATTAGTCATTACATTATATATAAATGACTTTTGCTAATGTCCAATAAAATGCCTAATAAAAGCTTAAGAGGTTTAGATCCTGCTTTGAAAAATAAACTAAGATTAAAATACTTGAGACTCAAGAAGGGAGATTTGTATACCACTTAAAATTGTTCAGCTCTTTAAATATCAGGAGGGACTCCGACACATTGGGTAGGACACTTGCCTGTGTAAGGAAAAAATAGCTTTGATTCCCTTCTCTCCATATTGTCCACTGAGTCTATCAGATGACGGAGCCAGTAGTAAGCCCCAAGAAATGCTGAATGTGCCCTCCTTCCTCCTCCCAAAATCAAAAGAGCTTTTACAAAGCAATAAAATTTAGTTGAAGGACTTATATCCTAGAAGTAGAAGATGTCTTCATATATTTTACCCATAGGAGATCTATTATAGCTAAGGTATCATGATCTTTGAACATAGTAGATCTTCATAACTGTATTTTGTAGTGTTTAGAAACTAACTCTGACACCACAGCAACTTAAGGAATTTTTCTATCAGCTATATTTCTAAGTTACTCATAACAAAATAAAAAAAGTATAAAGATAAGTTAGGTTTTATCCCTTTTCTATCTTATCCTAACTTTTTATTTAGCTCTAGACATGTCACTTTCCCTGATATATCACTGATTATTATTAATAAAGCAAGGGGTCAGCAGTTTGTTGTTGTTGCTGTCTTGAGTATTGCTAGTATTGCTGTGCTAATACTGTACTAATATTCATATAGATATCTTTGAGAGTTTTTACAATAGCATTTCTTTACTGAGGGCCAATAGATCTCTTGTGGGTTCCCAGGATAGTCTAAGGAACCACAGGTGAAAAATATGTAAATGTAAACTACATGTGAACCAATGTTAGAGAATAGAGAGCCTATGGATAGGAGGTGGAGGGGGGGGTCATAGGAAACAAGGTTGGGAGAAGACCTTTGTTGGAAAAGACAGAAAAACACTACCTTATTAAAAAAAAAAGGCTGTGCTGTGACAGTATAATTTAATACTTACTAACCAAATAAACTTTGAATGGCAGACTAATCTCCAGTTGTCCTGTGCTCTGTGACTCAAGTGATGTCAATTTAATAATTGAGAGTAGACATCTTCTCCATTGTTCCATTCTCTCCTTCTGCTCAACCAGTAGATTTAAAAGTAATAAAGTTGCAGTTTGGAAAGATAGTATAGAATCAAGGGACTTGCCTTGCATGTGATAAACCTAAATTTTATCCCTAGCTCCACACATAATTTACATCAAGCACTGTTAGAGGCAATTCTTGAACTAAGAACCAGAAGTACCTCCTGAGAATTTCTGAGTATGAACCTAACCCTCCCATTATTCCAAATAAAAGTGATAGTTGGAACCACAAACAGGATTACTTATAAGCCTACATGTATCTTGGTTCTATATTGTACAATAATTTTTGTACAATTATTTTATTGGTAATTATTACCCCATTATTATATTATAACTCTTGTTCAGAATTTATTTCTTTCACTTTCACAATCTCAAACCCACTCATGATTATCAAGTGTCTTTATATACATCAGTCATTTAATAAGTACATTTTAATAAAAGACAATGAAAATAAAATTTATAGAATTTTAAAATGGCATTATATCTAAAGATCCATTTCCCCAAAACTTGTATAGATCTAATTACAAATGGAAGTAGTTAGAGATTTGAGATAAATAAAATTTAATCTTTTGATAATGACTTGTAGAGCTTTTCTTGAATATCCTTTAATAAATAAATAATAGTAGACAAATAAAAATGGATTAAACTGCATTAATAGTAAATAGAAATCATATGACTAACTAAATTATTAAATAATTCATAATTCTCATACCTCTCAAGTATTGGCTTAAACTTTGAGAAAAGTTTTTTGAAATATATTTAGCTTAGTATTGGTTAAGTTAAAATAACACTAGAATTGGGGCCTGAGTAGTGGCTCAAGTGGTAAGGCCTTGCCTGCACTAGCCTAGGACAGACCACAGTTTGATTCCCCGGTATCCCATATGGTCTCCAAAGCCAGGAGCGATTTCTGAGCACATAGCCAGAAGTAATCTCTGACTGTCACTGGTGTGACACAATAACACAAACAAACAAATTACATTAGAATTGCAGATGCTAACAAGTTTAATATTGGTAATTAAAAGACGTATGATAAATAAATACATAAATGTGTAAATTCATAAGATCATAAAATTGTCAAGATATTTCAGATATATATATAAGGATTAGATTGGCGCACATCACAAAGAACGAGAACATGCAGTGCTGGAGGAGATATGAAGAGAAAGGAACTCTTATTCACTGCTGGTGGGAATGCCATCTAGTCCAAACTCTATGGAAAGCAATATGGCAATATAGAGATTCCTCCAAAAGCTGGAAATTGAATTCCCATACAAACCAGCTATACCAGTCGTAGGGATATGCCCTAGGAACACAAAAATACAATACAAAACTCCCTTTCTCACACCTATATTCATTAGAGCGCTATTTACAAATATCCAGACTCTGAAAACAAACAAGATGACCCTCACAGAGAAGAATGAGTAAAGAAACTGTGGTACATATACACAATGGAATATTATGCAAGGAGATGAAGTCATGAAATTTTCCTATACATGGATGGACATGGAATCTATTATGCTGAGTAAAATAAGTCAGTGGAAGAGAGATAGACACTGTAGACTCATCTGTGAGTTTAAACAAAAATAAAAGACAGTCTTGCAATAATTTTCAGAGACAAAAGAGAGGAGGGCTGGAAGTTCCAGCTCACTTCATGAAGCTCACCACAAAGAGTGATGAGTGTAGTTAGAGAAATAACTACATTGAGAACTATCCTAACAATGCGAATGAATGAGGGAAGTAGAAAGCCTGTCTAGAGTACAGGCAGGGGTGGGGTGGGAAGGAAGGAGATTTGGGTTATTGGTTTTGAGAATGTTGCATTAATGAAGAGGCATGCTCTTTACATGACTAAAACCCAACTCAATCATATTTGTACTCAAGGTATTTAAATAAAGTTATTAATAAAAATAAAATAAAATAAAGAAAATATATATAATAAAAAAGCTTCCTTTTAAAATAAGATACTGGGGTTGAAGTGGTAATACAGCATGTAGGTACTTGCTTTGCTGGAAGCTGGTTTTATCCCCAGCATGCATATGGCCTCCATATCCCCATACCCTGCCAAGAGTAATTATGGAGTGCAAAGCCATGAGTATGCCTGAACATTATCAGCTGTGATCCCCCAAAAACAACAACAAAAATAAAATAAGATACCTAATGTTCAGAATTTTTCCTAATGTATTTATGATTGTGTTACGATTGACAAACTATTATTTTTCTTTTACTTTAATTAATGCAATGTATTGTAAAATATGGGCATAATTTTATTCTATTTTTATAACTACTTATGATGAGAAATTCCTGCAGTGCTCATATATGATGGATACAGTTATATTTTCATTTCAGCCATCCTGATTTTTGCCATGCTTTTAGCCTGCTTTGGCTTTCATAATTGTAGAGGTGACTGTACAAATTTAAAAATAAAATATCAAAAGATCTCAGAGCTTTGATGTTGCCCTCTTGTAACTCTGAGAGCACTTGGCTGTGGAGAAATTAGGTGAGATAGCACAAAAACATGTGTCTCTTAACCTCTTTAGACTTCCAATGCAAGATCTTATATGTGATACTTCTCAAATTTGAAACCATTTTCAATTCTATATTTCACTAGCAGCTAATATGCTGATTGTATCCATATTAGTAATGCAAAATAAATCCTTTCAAAGAAATGGCTAGCTGAGCTCAAATTGTAAAATTTTGAAGAAATAAAGTAACTTTTGCTTTTAGCTACTACATTTGTGAAAGTTTGAAATACAAAAACCAAAAACCCTTATGAAATAAGTATCTGGTATAGTGTTATTGGTTCCTTTTCTGGTTTCATGTTACCATCAGAGCAGAAAGCTGAGTTTTGAGATCAACAATAAACAAAAGTTGTAAGTTAATTTGAAAAGAATAGTTAGCTTTCTTAGAATGAATATATTTCACCACATTTTAGAAGTCCATTACATTTGTTTTTATTGTCATGTAGTCTACACTTATTTTTGCATATCCCCATCACAATTACAGCCAATGTTAGTCAAAACTGTATGTCCAATTTAAACCCCAATTTATATACTACCCATAATTTTCCCACAGAAGTATAGTGTTATATCAAAAGCTATTGCCTAAGTTGTAGCTTAAGCAATGCTCTCATTTGGCATTAAACTAATTCATATGCATGAATACTGCCATGTTCTGACTGTTACATTGTGCTTTTAATTTATGTATTTAATTTTCTGCTTTTTTATTATGCTATTTAGTTTATATTTATGAGTGATCTACCAGAACCATTATGGGAACATGTATAAGCTCCATCACTCTCTCACTACAACTATTTTTCAATCGAAGATACTCTAGAATCAGTATTGGGTTTTTTTGGGAAATTATCACTGTGGTGTCAGTATAGAACAAACAATTTTAGAACATAATATTTCTTTAAAAGAGCTTTACTTCCTCAAATATGGTATATAACCACAATAACTTACAGGAATTATTGCAAGCTTATTGTGAAAGTTACGTGAAAGCTTATTATGAAACTCAAATAGTTTCAAGTTACAAATTTTTCTGATATTTTCTTTAATATAATATTGTGAAAGTTTTGTTCTTCAAAAAACTTAAAATTTTTAACATCAGATAACAGCAGCAGCAGAAAAAGCACTTAGTTTTATATTTAGATATATACACACATATGCCATGCCATCTTTATTCTATTTGTGTATTGCAAATCCTTTTAATTCATATAGATTCTTTCTTCAGCCTTGTCTAGAAAATATATTAGCATGTGTAATGATAAGTTGAAAATAAAAAGCCTATCTATTGTCCACTGCAGTGACTAGTTGACTATGGAGGAAGCATTTGCGCCTTCCCATAATATGTACTATTTTTCACTTTCTTTGCCTTTGTATCCTCAATATGCCAAATTTGCTTTACCTATCTCTACTTTTTTTCTTATAGAGGGGTTTTCAAGTAGCACTCATGGGACCCTAGTTTACTATCCATACTTGGCCAACAAGCCATACAAATGGTTTAATATAATTAGACAATGCTGCATTGCTCTTTCTTTAGATCTATTTCACACACTGAAAATGATGAGTTAGTATATATAACAACTAGAATAGCACAGCTGAGAAATGTAAGAATGCTGCTGCATCACCAAAAAAAGTATTTCCCAAGAATCAGCTTGACATCTATAATTGCTGCCAGTACAAGAACCAGTAAAACTGCAAAGAAATATTGGTGCCATTGGCAAACTGTGATTCTTCCTTCCAAAGCTCCTGTTCTGAAGAGATATTAAAAGAGAAGACTAAAGAACTAAAGCCCAATTGCATAAGTATGACATAAAAAGACAATGGTATTTACAATTCAACTCTTAATTGTCCTCATCTATTTTTTTTTTCTTTTCTATTTTTGGGCTGCACTTCATGATGCTCAGTACTTGCTCTTCATTTTGTGCTCAGGAACCATTCCTGAGGGCTCAGTTACTAAAGAACTGAAGCAGGACTGGACTTCTACAAGGCAAGCAATCATCTCATATTTTTAAAAAAAGATGATGTGTAGAAAAAGCTAGGGAAAAATTAAGAAGCAGAAATAATATGAATTTCTGGAGAGAAAAGTCAAAATATTGAGCTGAAGAGATATTTCAGGTGGTAGGTCACTTGTCTTACATGTGGCCAACCTGGTTCAATTCTTGGGCATCATACATGATCCCCTGTGTATTTCCAAGAGTGATTCAAGAGAGCAGAACCAGAAATAAAATTCTGAGCTTCCCCAGGTATGGACAAGAAACAAAAAGAAAATGAAAACTGTTTTTGAGGATTTACAACTCTTCTTTTGGTTAGACTATATAGATCATTATAATATTTAAAATAAAGATCTAAAGGTTTTTGATTTGGTTATTGACATATTAACATAGTACCAATAACTAATGGTACTATTTCTACAGCTTTTTCCCTTTGCCATCACCTCAAGCAAAAGTTTGATGGCTGTCAAGTTAAAATGTGTTTAAAATTGTCCCCCTGGGGCCAGAGAGATGGCACGGTGCTAGAATTAAGGTGTCTGCCTTGCAAAAGCTAGCCTAGAATAGACCTAGGTTTCATCTCCCAGTGTCCCATATGGTCCCACCAAGCCAGGGGTGATTTTTGAGCACATAGCCAATAGTAATCCCTGAGCATCAAATGGGTGTGATTCAAAAAACCAAAAAAAAAAAAAAAAATTTCCCCTGATGAAGACAAAGTTGGCTTTCTTAATTAAAATTTATTTGATATATTTTAGATCACTTCTCCAATAACAACGATGAATTTTCAGTTACCTTGTGTATATGTTTGCCTTTCTCTGTGTGTCATAAAAGGCAGGTGTAATCCAAACCTAGATTAGCATAGTGAAGATATAAAGCATTACAAACCAAGATCTACATAGAGGCCATAAAAAATTTTAATACTCTGCCTCATACCAATTAAAATTTCATGAATAAATAATTTGAGAGTCAAATATACAACTACAAACTGAGTGTTGTTCATATTACTATATGTATTAGAAACTTTAGTCTTATTTACCTCACAAGTCTTATGCAGATGTAAATTCATCAAGAATTTCAGATAGATGGAGTAGCAGTTAGGGCATGCGGTTGACCCAGAACGGATCTCAGTTAGATCTCCGACTTCCCATATGGTCCCCCAAGTCTGGAGCAATTTCTGAGCACATAGCCAGGAATAATCCCTGAAAATCACTGGGTATGAACTCCCAAAAATTTTTTTAAAAAAAGAAGAATTTCAGATGGTTGGGCCAGAGACATGGTTCAGTGGCAGAGCATTTGCCTTGCACATGACCAACTTGGCATAGATCCAGATTCGATCTCTGGCACCCATATGATCCTCTAAACCTGCCAGGAGCAATTTCTGAGTGCAGAGCCAGGAGTAATCCCATGAGCACTACTGGGTGTGGCCCCCAAACCAAAAGCCAAAAAAAAAGAATTCCAGCTGGTGATAATAAAGACATGGGATGATCCACAGTAAAGGATGAAAACTATGTAAATATAAAGGAGAAATTTAGAAAGCAGATCTCATTATTTACATAAAAATTTTATCTGGGGGCCTGGGAGATAGCATGGAGGTAAGGCGTTTGCCTTTCATGCAAAAGGTCATCGGTTCAAATCCCGGTGCCCCATATGGTCCCCCGTGCCTGCCAGGAGCAATTTCTGAGCATGGAGCAAGGAGTAACCCCTGAGCGCTGCCGGGTGTGACCCAAAAACCATTAAAAAAAATTTTATCTGAAACTTAACCCTTATGAAGAAACAGAAAATAAATTTTTCTGTAATAGCCTGATACATGGTTTTGAAATGAAGAGGTACATACCTCTTAATGTATCATATATAATGATTTATAAATATATAGGTATATTTCTAAATATATAAGTATCAAAATTAGTGAATTATAGTCATATCAAGAAGTATATATAATATACTCATATGCCTTTTACCTGTGGACACTTTTGAAATCAGATTTTACCTTGGAGCCTCCCTCTAGCTCACCAGTGAATGAGTTTAATCAGAGGCCACCCGTCTGCTTTTGATCCTAGGCCAAAATAAACCCTAGAATTTTCCACCAATTTTTTTTTACTGCTTACTCTTTTTAACTATTTAGTAAACATATTCATTGACTTCTTTTTTTTTTTTTTTTTTTTTTTTTTTTTTTTTTTTTTTGCTCCAAGCCACTAGTGGTCTCTGCTAACTAGTTGTTTGACCTTTCAGCAAAGTTTGATCCCTGATCATCTTCAACTAAATCGTTGCATACTTGGATCATAAGCCCTCTCTTAAAGGAAAGAAAGGAAATCTGTGTGAGGATAGGAGTTAGAGAAGGGAGAAGTATGACATGTCTCTCCCTGTGCCTCTCCATGGTGCCAAGTCCTCTTGTTCTACTGTCCCCCAGTGGGATTCTTGCATGCTAAGGCAGCATGTTGACTTTCTAGGCACACAGGAGTAAGACTTGTCATGTAGCTTTTACTTAGAGCCCAATGTAGCATCTCAGGGTGGCCCCTCATTGCAATTCCCCAATACTCAGCAAACTTGTTTTCTATATTTTGCTTCCTTGCACATTCATTCTTACTACATATTTTTTGACTTCAGAAGAATGACTTCATTAGATCTGTTTCAGAGCCAATGATGATACTTGCTTTAGAGGATTATTACATTATTCTAAATAGATCCTTATTATTTTCAAATTCAAATAAATTTCTATGCTGATAGTAAAAAATAATATACACATATGCATTATCCATATATATTTACATAATCATACAATGCACATAATATATAAGCATGTATTATATATAAATACATAGGTATTCAACAAGGTTTCTATATCCGATCATCTAGTTTTGAGCACTTAGTTTATTTTCAGATTATTGCTACTGTGCTATAATAGACTCATCTTAAAACAAAGTACAATAACTAAAAAAAAAAACCCACTAGGGATCAAGCTTCCATATGTTCCAGCAATTACACTTTTTTTGCATCTACTCCAGTCCCAAAAACTTTATTCATAAAAGGTACTTGCACCCCTAATATAATATTTGAAAGAAAAAGATTCAAAAAAAAATTTTGTAGTGAGATTTCTAATTGCATTTGAGATATCTCAAGATTTTTGTCTGGATAAATATCTCAGGTTCAATAACAAGAAGAAAATTTGGAATTTAGAAGAAATTAAAAATTCAGCCCAACTTCCTCTGTTATAAAGAAACTCTCTTCATATTTAATTCATACATTGAAGACAAAGAGTATATGTAGGATTATATTTTCTTGTAGACTGGCTGATGATAGATCCTCAAAGAGCTCCCAGAATGGGAAAGAAATCCCCATTTCCCTATTCCCTAGGGTGGGGAAGCGATCCTGGCAATATTTATCTGCAAATATTTATCTTCAAATAATCCATACAGATAGGAGGTTAGAAAGGTGTGAAGGTCAGATGCAGAATCCTTTGTTAGCCTGCTAGTAGCTCCATAACCCCAGAGTCCGCCAGCTAGCTGCCCAAAAGACCCTCACCTCCTAATTGGACACCTATTTATTAGGGTTTCAACAGCGTTCTCCACCTGGAAGGTCATAGGTGAGAAAGCAGGCAGGGAAACTGATACTGAAGAGAAATATTATAAAGACCTTAATATACCTAACAAGTACATATTGGATTATTTTTATTAAAAATTTCTTCTAGTGGTAATGTTAGCTTTAAAATTATGAATATAACATAAGAGCTGAATATTAATATGTAATGCTTGAGTAGATTTTGATAATTAATAAAGACTAAGTAAAAACTTATGTTGATACCATTTCTGTTATTATTTTATTTAACTGTGGTATCTATAGGTACACATAATCCATTAGTTGCATGGTATATTGCTATTACAGCATTCTTGCATGAAAGTAAGTATTGATAGGTTGACAAATGATGAAAATGATTCTCAAAAAAAAGATGAAAGTCTTTAAATTTATGAAAAAAGCTAGATTAGTTTGTTCAGTGAGGAACTATTAGGTGATTAAACCCTGGATATTACTCTATATAACTATATTAGTGTAGGAGAGAAAGGCAATATTTATTTGTAAAACTTAGAAAAATGTATTTTAGAAATTTATCTTTACGACTGGAGCAATAGCTCAGCGGTAGGATTTCTTCCTTGCACGCAGCTGACCCAAGACGAATCTGGGTTCAATCCCTAGCATCCCATTTGGTCCCCAGAGCAAGGAGCTATTTCTAAGCTCATAGCCAGGAGGAACCTCTGAACATCACTGGGTGTGGCCCCAAAACAAAAAACAAAAAATTATCTTTAGAAATATAAAAACACGGGGCCCGGGAGATAGCATGGAGGTAAGTCGTTTGCCTTTCATGCAAAAGGTCATCGGTTCGAATCCCGGTGCCCCATATAGTCCCCCGTGCCTGCCAGGAGCAATTTCTGAGCATGGAGCCAGGAGTAACCCCTGAGCACTGCCGGGTGTGACCCAAAAACCAAAAAAAAAAAAAAAAAAAAAACACACTTGGAGATAGTTTTGGTACTATCTATTTTGAAATCAAAGTGATTTCAAAAGTTCCATCACATTCTAGAATACAAACATATTTATTTTTGGTTTTGGGGCCACACCTGTGACGCTCAGGGGTTATTCCTGGCTATGCACTCAGAAATCGCTCCTGTCTTGGGGAGTCATAGGGGATGCTGGGGGTCGAACTGTGGTTCGTCCTAGGTTAGCACATGCAAGGCAACTGCCCTAATGCTTGCACCACTGCTCAAACACATTTTTTGCTATGCAATTTTTCCTGGTGCATTCATGTTGGGGTAGACTACCTCTAAACTCCTGGGGGCAAGTCAAATCACTATAAATAGGATAAAGTGCGGATATTTTAATAACTGTGACTGGAGTAAGAAAAGAGAAACACTTGTGATATTTACATTTGAGTATTAAGCTAAGGGACTACAATTACAGGAACTTGGATAAATCTATGCCTGACCCAACCTATGTTGGACTGAAAGGTGACAGACCAGAAGCTTAAAGCAAAGAAAGACACATGTGAAGATGTATTCTCTAGACTTTTTTATGTTCAGAGTTTGTCTTATAGTTTTCTTCAATAACCAGATTGTTACAAAGTCCTCTGTCTAATATACAAGCAAAAAGTCTTCTAGGTTATAATGTTCTCTCTTCCCTCTGTGATTATTCTAGTAACTACCCTCTCTAATTTAAATAAATGTAGTATTTCTGCTTCTACACTAAACACTCTTCATATTTTTCTTTAAATATTTTCCAGGCTAAGTTTTTTCCTTTGTTTTTTGGGCCACACCCCGTGATGCTCAGGGGTTACTCCTGGCTATGAGCTCAGAAATCGCTCTTTCCTTGGGGGACCATATGGGGTGTTGGCGATCGAATTGTGGACCATCCTGGTTAGCAGCATGCAAGGCAATTGCCTTACCTCTGCGCTACTTTTCTGGCACTAATTTTTTTTAATTAGTAAATAAGAGCACACTATTATATTCAATGGCTTCTCAATGAACCAGCAATAATAATTCAAAATCCTGATCAGAGCCTATATGGAAACTACCAGCTGATCCTAGACTATCTTGTCCCATTTAAACTCAATTATTCTTATTCTCAATCATTCTCACATCCTTTCTCTACTTATTCTCAGAGCTGGCAGAACCATTTTCTCCCTGGAATATTGCCCCTCCCAAGTCCTGTCCATGAGAATTTCTGATTATTTTCCTTTGAATGTATCTCCCTAGCAATTCAGAAATGATTTATTTTTCATCTTATGAGTTCAGTTAATTAGAGAGCTTTTCCTTGAAAAACCAACCCACTTCTCTCAACAAAGTTATTTTTATACATCATCTACCTTATTATATATAACATTCTAAAATGAATAAGTTTTATAATTTTAATTTTTATTTTGTCTTCACACATAGAAATGTAATTTTAACAGGATATGTAATTCTTTATAAACCTTATAATTATTCTAGATACAAGAATATTGCAAGAAATTAATATTATTCATTTAAAAATAGTTTATGTTGAAAGATAGCTCAAAGGATTGAAGCCAGCTTTGCTTGTAAGAACTATAACTTTAATCCCCAACATTACTTGCCCTCCCACATTCCGGAGAGTAGTTTCCTAGCATCGCCAGGTATGGACTCAACCCCAAGAATCTGTAGTAACTTATAACATTTTTATTTCAGGTTACCACTTTTGTGAAAGTAAATTTTCCCTAGCATTAAAGATCTATTTATATATTGTGGAAGACTTAAAAGCAAAGTAGATACCATACAAAGCATGAAAAAACAGTCTGTGTTCACAAGCATAAAAACAACTTCTATGCAGCTGCTAGGAAAAATCTGATAATTCCTTGAAAACCAAATGGACTTAGGTTTTTGTTGTAGACTAACTTTGGTCAGGCAGATCTTGTGGACTGGCTCTTGGGGTCTGGATGCATTAGATGGCTTCTTTGAGTCTTCTTTGAGGAGAGTGGATACACAGATGGCAAAATATGAAATAAAATGAGACCACATTGTGAGTGTATGGGGAAACACATTCTGGCAAGTGTGTAAACAAATGTAATTTCCAAGCTAGGAGTATATAAGGGGTAAAAGTCAGTCATATGTATTGAGAAGAATGTTTACAATTACAAAGAAGAGTTTAACAACAAATACATCAAGCTATAGGTGTAAGCAGAAATAGTTCTGAGTTACAAAGGAGAAGGTCACAACTCAAGGCAGCTCTTTCCAAACTAACTTCAAATGCAAAATAAGGGATTAGTGTGAAGTAGAAAAAAATCTAGGAATTCTATCTTCACTGGGATGGGCTCTATTATTTTAGAGGTCAAGTGAAAGAAAGAGCTAAATCCACTAAGATTTAGTCAATAACCCAGGATCTGCATTCTGGCTACACCCTTGCATTCCAGAAACTGAGGCTGCAAAGGCACTTTAAAAGAAGAGAAAAAAATTGTCTTTGATTTGGTACTAAATATTATCCAGGTAAAGGGGTTTTAATCAAGGCTATATTTTGCCTGTGAATATCAGTAGAAGGGAGAATTAATTATGAAGGCCAAATAATGTAAAGGGAATATAGTGTCAGTACCATAACAAGAATCTCAGAAATATTTCCAATGATCCATGCAGGGGAAAAATCTTCCACAGCAGGCCTTCTGGTTAAGCATTTCTTGGGCACATCAGGAAAATTCAGCATCTGATGGGCCTAATGAATCACCCCTTTCATGGAGAGGCCTATGCACAGTCTGACAGGTTTTGTCATCTCACAAAGTTAAAAATGGTTTCTGTATGTGGTTATTACATAACATATATTAAAAATTTTGCTATTTTAGATCATTGTTTGGAAAATGTACCATATTATTCAAGTTCTGAAGAATCTTTTCTTTTTTCTTTCTTTTTTTTTTTTTACCATTTTTTTTTTTTTTTTTAAT
>PVKC010022024.1:0-17929 GCA_004027635.1 Crocidura indochinensis
AGAGAGAGAGAGAGAGAGAGAGAGAGCGCCTGCCCTAGAGCAAGGCGGGAGTGGAGGATGCAGGGAGGAGATTGCTAATGGGAAGGGTGCATTGGGGAAAGATGATGTACTCTGCATGACTGAAACCCAAGAATTAACAGTTTTGTAACCACAGTGCTTAAATAAAGCAATTAAAAACAAAAGTGATACACAGATACCCTCTCAAAACCACAGCAGCCTAAGATGAAAAATGTCTGGCAGAGAGACATTCTGGGTGACATTGGTGGAGAAAAGTGGATACTGGTGATGGAACAGGTGCTGGAACAATGCATGATGAAAACTCAGTCATGAAACTTTGTAAATATAACAAAGCAGTGTGATGACACCAAGAAAAAAACTCTGTCTCAGAGATGCTGGGAATTGCCAAATAGTTGCATAAAGCCTTGTTTATAAGATACTGTTCATAGCAATGCTGTTTATAATGGAAAGAAACTGGACAGCAAGATGGAATGAACATTGGCGCTTCACATCTCTACCAGATGCTCCCGGGGAACTCAGAGTCCAGCTCCTTGAGTGAGTATACGCAATAACTGCCCCAAACCTGCCTCCACTCCAGTTCTTTAGAACCTCACTTCTTAAATGGAGGTCACAATCCCACATAGGGCTGCATCATTGAATGTGGGGGTTGAGAGAAATTTGGCAGCAGGCTATGGATGACTGAGCATACATCGATGTAAATTAAATTCAAACTCAACCTCATTAGGAATCCAAGGTGTTTCCAATTGTGTTGGCCCTTGTTGCATTACCTGGGTGAGAGAGGTCATGAGGGGAAGATGCTTGAGAAGCCCTGCTTGAGAGGACAAATGTTCCATCCCTGCTTTGCTGCCCGGCACAGAGCCCGGGGAATCCGTTATTCCAGCACACTCTGACCCATCCCTTCACAAGCCCCCATACACAACTCCCACTGCTGCATCAGGGCTCCCTCTCAAATCTGACTTCCCCTCATCCCTTTGCCCCACTTGTGCTACAGTTTGGATGGTGAGTGAGTTCTGCTGTCTCCCACACAATACTATCCCTCAGCCCAACTGGAAATCTCCATGGACCTCCTGCTAACAGCACATCCTCCCAGGAGCAGCTTTCTCCAGGCAGCCTGTCACTGCAAGCGTGGCCTTCTCTGGCATGAGCACCTCCCTGGGGAAGTGACCCTGTAGAATGCTGGGCTGGGTCCCCTGCATGCTGCAGCACATGTCCTATCCATACTGCTGGCCTCATGCCCTGTCCCCTAAAGCTTCTAGAAGGCAAGATTGCTGTCCCTTGGAGTGCTCCACAGGAGGGTGCAGTGGTTTGGGGAGGGACAGAAACTACCGGGGTCATGAGGCTCAGGAGAGGGGTCAGCAGTTGGGATCAGCCAGGTCCAGTTTGGGAGGCTGTAGAGGAGCCTTCTCCCACACCCTGAGGTCTGCTTTGCTCTCTAGGGCCCTTGCTGGGGGCTTGGACCACATGCTGTGCAGGCTTGCCCCATTCTAGGGGCAGGTGCTGGCTTGGTGATGGAGCTCTGCTTTCACCAAGACATTCTACATTCTTTCTGGGCTCTGAATTGCGGAAACAGAACTTGCTCACCCTCCGTCTCCAGCCTTCCGTGACTTGTGCAGAAGAAATGTCATCAACAGCCTTTTGTTCATCTTGACTTGGGTGAACAAGCCAAGAAGACTTGTTCAAAGCAGGCTTTTCAGATGTCATTTCTGCCTCCTTAGAACCCATGAACCAGCTTTCCTGCGGCTTTGGGGCCATCACCCTTTTGGTTCCACCTCAGTCCACAGAGCTACTGTGAGACACACACTCTATTACAGGGAGCAGCCATGGGGAAGGGAGTACAGGGGCCTCCCTCTCACCACGTTGGTCTGAATGTAACTAGGACCCTGACGTACAACTTTTATTTGTATCATCCAGGTGGTGATCTGGACCGCTGGCATCTTTCCAAATCATTCCCCAGCATCTAACACAAGCACACAAGAAGTGTAGTATGTGAGAACAAAGGCAGGCAGCTCTCATCATGTGGGCTTGATGAAGGGGCCCCAGACTCCCTGGTTTGAGGGGAGAATTATCTGAAATCAACCATGCTCTGGAATGTCTCCCTGGTGGTGGTGAAGGGGTGGGGAGGAGATGGTCTGGCAGCATACTGGGACTGAGTGAGGCGGTTAGAAAGCTGAGATGCTGCTGGTGAAATGGAGATGTGGGAAGCCACGCTGTTTTCCACAGTGGGGACACGGGACAGATGTGAACAGGTGTGTGACAGAGATGGCAGGGCTGTGGCATGGAGGGGTCAGGACTGTGGTCTGGGAGGGCAAGGCTTCTGGGATGAGGCCATCAACAGGCCTGTTCCCTGGAGTGTTGACAGTTCTGTCAGGTGGCTGGAGCCTTTTTACAAAATTACACGTTATCAGTTGCATCCTGTGTGACTGGAATTGCCAAGAGCCACACTTCCCGATATGTGGAAGCATTCCTTTGTCAACAAACGCCAATCACCTGGGGTTGCCTACATAGTCCCTGCAAGTTCGGGCGGCTCCCAGCCAAGGCACGTTACCACAGCACCAGAAGGCATCTGTAGGGCTGTGGCAGGCAGAGTGAGGCCAGAATAGCAGCTCCAAGACAGCCTGGGGGACTGAGGGCTGACAGGTGCCCCTGCCCCTGGACCTCAGCTCAATCTACAGAATCCACAACTATCCACGAGGGAACATCTGGTTGTGAAGAATTTCTGGGCCTGCCTGAGAACCTGCCCATGGTCACTCGGCTGGTCAAGCAAAGGACCCACCAAACTCCCTGTGCTCTTGAGCCTTGGCTCCGATGAGGAAGCCTTTGTTAAAAAAGCTTGAAGGAGGGGCCCGGGAGATAGCATGGAGGTAAGGCGTTTGCCTTTCATGCAAAAGGTCATCGGTTCGAATCCCGGTGCCCCATATGGTCCCCTGTGCCTGCCAGGAGCAATTTCTGAGCATGGAGCCAGGAGTAGCTCCTGAGCACTGCCGGGTGTGACCCAAAAACCAAAAAAACAAAAAACAAAAAACAAAAAACTTGAAGGAGGGGCTGGAGAGATAGCAGAGAGGTAAGGTTTTTGCCTTGCATGCAGAAGGACGGTGCTTCGAATCCTGGCATCCCATATGGTCCCCGGAGCCTGCCAGGAGCAGTTTCTGAGCATAGAGCCAGGAGTAACCCCTGAGCACAGTCGGGGTGACACCAGAAAAAACAAAAACAAAACAAAACAAAAAAAAAGCTTGAAGGAGACACAGTGAACTTGGTACAGGCAGGCAAAGCCCTGGCCTCATGGGGCCCTGTGGCCTGGTGAAGCCAGGTGTGAATATACTGCCCCTACCTGGCCTGCCAGTACCCAGTGGGTAGTCTGCCCCAGTGACCACAGTGCCTCATGCTGAAATCCAGAGCACTCTGGGCAAAGGACTGACAGCTAGCAGGAGATCCAATCTTGGCCTGGATTAAAGTGTGACCTCAGTTGGGGGTAAGAGAGACACCCTGACTGTCATGACATCCAGCTACCCCATCAATCCTAGGGGCTCCTGACAAGGGGAGAGGAGCCCTAGCTTCAGGCACAGAAGAGAAAAGCCACAGGCAGGGATATAGAGGGGAAAGAACAGGCACAAAGGGAAACAAGAGTATATAAGGCCCGGCCCTTAGCCCCTCTGGCTTGAACTGGGGATGAGGCCAGGGGAGAGAGCAGACATACTTCCCCCAAACAGATTCCCCCAAAAGCGCTTCTAGATCCAAACCCCAGACATAAGACTTGGGGTTCTACTTCATTTCAGGACATGCTTTTAGGGTATCAGAAGTTGAGTCCTGAAGAAAAGAAGCCCTTTGATATTTCCTAGCTTTACACCCTCTATTCAAACATGTGTCTTGCCTGTCCTGTCCCTAGATTTGGGTCATTTGAAGAGAGACCACCCTATCCTGAGGGGCAGAGATGGCAATAGTTGCTATAGGGATTTGTGTATCCCAATCGGGTCTCAGGAGCAGAGAGGTAAGATACCCCACAGAACCCTAGTTGATCCCCCATTATCTCCGTGAGCTCCCAAAATGCAGACTCCTGTGTTTTATATTTCTGTGTTCTGGCCTCTCCACATACCTGTGTGGGGGACAGGAGCAAAAATTCTGGAAGAACTTAAGCGGTAGCCTGCCCCACTTTCCCCTTCCATAGCCCTGCTTCTGCCCTTGACCCCACCCCCAGGGTCCCCTGTGCTGACACTGCTGACCCCTCCTCAGTACAAGGTTTTGACCTCAGCAGGGCCTGCATTCAGGCTCAGATGTGCCTCCACACACCCCTAGCAGCCCTGCAGAGCTGTTCCTGGACTGGCACCTCACAGAGCTTGGGAGAGGGGCCAGATCACATTCTGCGCTTTCACCACCTTTTGCTCTTCCTAAGCAGCAAGGCTCCCCAGGGGGCTTCTGTACTAGAACTAAGAAAAGCAAAGCTGCTAATCTGACAAGATCCACCTTCAAATACTGCAGGAATGTGGCCTGCTCCCCATTACTGTTCTTAGAGTCCATACCAAATACATACACCCTCCCCAGGCATAGCTTAGCACCCCCTCTAAGAATCCCATGAATCTCTCATCACCCCTTCCTACAAGGGGTCTTCTATGCACCCTCAGCACCTCTGCCCTCAGCTCTTCCAGATCACACAAGCCTGGCAGTGAGTCTCTCTCCCAGAGCTGCCTCTCGAGTCCCAACATCAGCAGACACAGCAGAGGAGGCCTCACTGGGGGAGGGGCTGCTAGCCTAGCCTAGTTCAGCCTAGCTCAGCCCAGCCCAGCCATCCCCTCCCAGACCTGTGCCTGTAAACTACAGCTAAGGACTCTCCAAAATGCTGCAAAGAAGGGCAAAGCTCGCTTTTTAATGGTCTCAGAGTAATATAATAATAGTTTTAAAAAAATCATCAGAAAGTCAAATACATACAAGTTCTCATAGAGGGGCTGGAGCAATAATAGTACAGCGGCAGTATGTTTGACTTGCATGCAGTTGACCAAGGTTCAATTTCCAGCACCCTACACAATCTCTGAGCACCACCAGGAGTAATTTCTGAGTGCAGAGCAAGAGCAAGGAGTAACTCCTGAGTATTGCTGGATATAGTCCCAGTACCAAAAACAAACAAAACAAGTAACCAACTGCAGTAAACATCCTGGTACTTCACTCTCCACTTTTCCACAATCTTTTTGTTATAATTAGCATCATTTTGGAATCTAGAATAGGAAAAAGGCTCCGACTACTGTTGGGGGCAGAATGGGGGCCTCACATTGGTCAGCCGCAGACAGACGAGGCCCTGGGTTAAAAGGCTGGCCCTGGAACTCACAGGAGAGTCAGTAGGAAGCTTCATGCTCTTTCCTTTTTCCCATAAGAGAAACCTAATGGTGGGTGTACATCTCATCCTTGTGTAAACTCATTAGACATGAGACTGAGAATAAAGAGTTGGTCAAAGAAAGCTTAACCTGCAGGCAGAAAACACATGTACACAGAGCAGAGAATAAAACACATGTACACAGAGCAGAGAATACATGCACATCTCTGGCTCTCAGAGATGGGGACAGTTGCCCCATCGTGCAACTCTTGACAGCAGAGTCTGAGGGCCCAGCACTTTGAAGCCAGGCTTCATGTCCAGGATAGGCATTGAGCATCTCTAGCCCTGGCAGGGATGTCAATGTTAGAGATTTTGCAGAATTTTAGTTGGTGAACTCTGTCGTGCCCAAAAGGTTAAGTAGCCAAGGACTTCAGTACCAGGGCTGAAAACAGAACATTCTCTACTCAGAAGGCACCTGAATCCTGTAGACACCTGGCTCACGGCTATGACACAGAAAGGCAGATGGAGCGAGTGGCCAGGACTCCTGACTCTGGGCTGTCATGACTGTCACCAAGTCACAGTGCTTTTATCTGCTTGCTGTAGTAGTATAGCAACACTCAACCTCAGTCACAGTGAAGACTAACCTAAGCAAGGAATCTCATGTCCAGCACAGTGGCAGCTTCCCAGAATGGCTCTGTGGCACAGGAGCATTGCATGCTGCCAGCAGAGTGTTTCTCTGTATGCTAAGACTATACAGCTCATAAGTGGATGTAGTTCCAGCATGTCTAAACCCATACACTCAGTTAAGATCTACTGGCTGAGGGGCCCGGGAGATAGCATGGAGGTAAGGCGTTTGCCTTTCATGCAAAAGGTCATCAGTTCGAATCCCGGTGCCCCATATGGTCCCCCGTGCCTGCCAGGAGCGATTTCTGAGCATGGAGCCAGGAGTAACCCCTGAGCACTGCCGGGTGTGACCCAAAACCCAAAAAAAAAAAAAAAAAAGATCTACTGGCTGAACGAAATGGCAGAGCTTACCCTAGTTATAGGACAGTATAACCATATGACAACTTCAGGGTTGAATCTCGACAGTGACATGAAGGAGTGAGGAAAGAGAATAAGGATCTAGGTTCCTGGATGTTCAGGTGTAAGATTCAGGAGAGGAAGGAACCTTAGAGCACAGAGGAGACAGAATAGAAGTGAACATTTGGTTGAGGGCAGAAGGAAAAAGGATAACAGTTTGAATGGTGGTGCCACTAACTAATACAGACAATGAAGCCTGGTGAAAGACTTATTTGAGGGGCCAGAGTGATATAGTACAGCAAGTAGAACACTTGCCTTGTACACGGTTGACCCAGGCTTGATCTCCAGCATCCCATATGATCCCTGAACACCATTGGGAATATCTCCTGAACATCACTGGGTGTGGTCCAAAAATTTAAAAAAATTGTATTTATTTGAGATGATGAGTCAGAAACATTGCAATGCTTGAGAGCTATCCAAGTGGAGCTGTCCAGCAGGGAGAGGGTATTTGGGATTGGAAATCACAAGAGACTTGGTTGCAGATCCAAAAGTTCTTAGCATCACATGTGAAACTGTAGCACAAATACATATAGATAGATGAAGACATGACCCCCTGTAGATATTCATGGGTTTCCACTGATATCAGTGCTTGAAGGTGGGCACAGGAAAAAAGAGAGGGTTTGCAAAAAAGACAGAGAAGAAACAATCTGACGGGGCCGGGCAGTGGCACTGGAGGTAAGGTGCCTGCCTTACCTGAGCTAGCCTAGTTCGATCTCCCGGTTTCCCATATGGTCCCCCAAGCCAGGAGCGATTTCTGAGTGCATAGTCAGAAGTAATCCCTGAGTGTCACTGGGTGTGGCCCAAAAAAACAAAACAAACAAAAAAACAAAACAAACAAAAGAAACAATCTGACAAGTAGGAGAAAAATTGGAAAGATGTTTAGGGAAAAAAATTAAAGAGAACATGGACTGGGGAGATGACCCAATGGGCTGAGCACATACTGGCTTGCAGAAGGCACAAGTTTAATTCCTGGCAACACATGGTACCATAAGAACCAATGGAAATAAACCCCAAGCACTGCCAGTTGAAAGGATCAATACTGGAAAAAGGGAGAGGAGGTGGAAGGGAAGGGAAGGAAGGAGATAGAGATAGAAACAGAGACAGAGACAGAGAGACAGAGAGCACCCACACAAGCACTGGATAAGAGCACTATAGGAAGGAGAGAAGTTGAATAAATCAAATCATGGAGCTGAGTTAGGAACAAGGAATATTTGGAAAGGCAGGGTTTGTTTTTCTTTTTCTTTCACCTTTTTTTGATTTTGGGCCATATCTGTTGACGCTCTGGGCATATTCCTGGTTCTATGTTCAAAAGTCATTTCTGGCAATTTTCATGGACCATATATGGATTCTCTTTATTAAAAAATTGGGGAGGGAGCACACCCAGCGGCACTCAGGGGTTACTCCTGGATCTGCCAGAAATCGCTCCTGGCAGGTACGGGGATCATATGGGATGCTGAGATTCGAACCTAGGTCTGTCCCGGGTCAGCCATGTGCAAGGCAAACAAACTCCCTACTGTTGTGCTATCACTCCAGCCCCTGGTGCCAGGATATACTATTTCTCCAATCCCAGAGATAGCACTTTTAAGAATCTTGTGCACACTCACAGGGGTAGTGGGTTGTGGAGAGGGGATGGAGAGTCAACTTACTTCCAGCCAGCAGAACGACAACTGTTGAGTGGTGGATGCTCCAGCCTCCTCTGTAGTTAGGGTCCAGGGCAGAGCTTAGCAAGGATACCTCTCAATCTTATGGCCTTCCCTGTTCTTAGTGATTGAAATTCCAGGATACTATGTTGAAAGGTTGGAAAGGGAGAGGCTTTGGAATGTGGGGATACCAGATACCTAGGTATCCTGGCCAGGAGCCCATCAGCTTTCAACCCTCCTGCCCCTCCAGGGCACTGCAATGGGCCTCCTGCACCTTCTCACGCAAGGGTCCTGGAACAGGCAGCTGGGATGACTCTACTAATACTCTGAACTTCAATCCCAGGAAACTCAGCAGGGTTTCAATTCATCCAGAAAAAGTGGGGGCAAGGCTCCTGGAGTTGGCAGTGATTGCTGAGTTCCTAGACTCCCACAGGCAGTCACACACATGACAGACATGGGGGGGGTATCCAGGTTTTCCTGAAGTACATGAGAGGAGTGCATGTTTCAAAGAGGAAGAGGCACCACGAAAGCATGTCTATAGAAAAGGAAGTGGCCTTTCCCAGTGAGCAGCATGGAGGTGTGAAGGGAAGAGGTTGACTTTAGAGAAGCAGGACTCTGCAGTTTAGGTGGGGGGTGCTACCAGCACCCCGGTAAGAGCTGCTGCTGCTTAGTCTATGCTCCAGTGAGGGAGGATAAGAGTGAGAAGGTTTAGGAAGGGGCTAGGCTTGGAGATAGAGGGCGAATCCATATTTCACAGCATGTTTGGTAATAGAAATAAAAGAAAATGTATTTGCTTTCATTAGAGTGTGTCAAACTAACACATCAGATGAGTGCTGCATTAAGATCCTTTGTGTCAAAGTTAATGCTATAAAAATAAAACTCCTGAATTTACTTAGCACATTTGGCTAAAGCATTAAGAAACACAGCGAGGGCTGGAAAGATAGCATGGGGACAGAGCATTTGCCTTGCATGCAGAAAGACGATGGTTCGAATCCCGGCATCCCATATGGTCCCATGAGCCTGCTAGGATCAATTTCTGAACACAGAGCCAGGAGTAACCCCTGAACACTGCTGGGTGTGATCCTAAAACCAAAAAAAAAAAGCTACCCACAAGAGAAAAATAGTAAATAGACCAGGCTGGGGAACTAGTGCAAAGATCTGAGTATCTGAGCAAATGCTCTGCCCATGGATGCTTTGGGCACATTGATTGAGCTGGAATAGCCCCCAAGCAGAGTTGGTGAGTCTTTCCCCACTATCCCAAAAGTAAATGGGCTTAAACCTGCCAACTGCAGGGATCAATACTAACATCACAAGCTAAACCCAGGACAGGGATGTGGCTCATTAAAAGACACTTGCCTGGCACATGTGAGGCTCTAAACTCAGCATCTTTTTCCAAAGAAAGGCTCTTTGGAAAGAATAAGGTACTTTGTTTCAAAATGGAACAGAATTAGGATTGGTGCTCCAAATCCCATAAAATTTACCTGGAACAACACATTTCAGATGTGAGACCCTAGGCAGCACAGGAATGATCCTTTGAGAAAGGAAAAGCAATGAAGCAAATGTATCACTTTCTGGGCTCTAGCCAGTAACGGAGGGGAACGTTATAGTGCAGGTCTGGAGAAAGTGAGAGCCAGCAGGCTCCCAGAGTTGGCAAGAAACAGCAAAGTTTGGAGAGGCCTTGGAAGTCAGAATGGCAGAGAATGACATGGAGAGGCCAGACCTCGCAGAAAGCTCGTGAGATGTGCAGGGCCCTGTGCATGCACGAGTGGGAATGTCAAGGCAAGGAAAGACCACCGTGAAGCAGCAGATCAAACGGTTCCTGGGGTCTCTGCTGGGGAATGTTTGTTTTCCCATAAGTCAGAGGCCTATACATCAGCCAAGACGGGGACCCCATAATGGATGCATCCTCAGAAGGTTACTCCATCAATAATGGAGAAAAGTCAGTCCTAGAAAAAAATGTGCTTCAGAATAGAGCAAAAACTCACATGGGTCCGTGTACAATGTGCACTGTCTGGATTCTAACAAAAATCATCAGGTAGGCATGCAAAGAATCAGAAAAATACAGCCATTCTCAGGAGAAAAATCAATTCACAGAAACTATCCCTGAAATGACAGCAATGATGGAATTAACAGACAAGAATGTTAAAACAGCTCTTATAAATAAGTTCCATATGTTCAAGAAGGTGAGGAACACACAAGTATAGTAGGAATAAAATGAAAGATAAAAACAGACCTTAAATGAACCACAAAGTTTAAAAACATAACATCTCAAATGACACTACACTGGATTGTATTACAGTCAATCAGACACTACAAAAGAAAAATCAGAGGATGTGAAGACACAGCAATACCAGTTATCCAAAATGAAGCAGAGAAAGAGAGACAGAGACAGAGAAGACTGTACAAAAACTTTTCAGACTGTACAAACAAAGAGACTATGATCACTGAGGTCAGATTTGGGAAGGGAGATAGGGCAAGGAAAATATTTTTTTAAAATGTCAATACTTTTCATGACTCAGCTTCATTCACCACTCACCTAGGGCTCTTTGCAGAGACATCAATCTGACCAAAACTCCAGATATGCTGGTATTTGGGCTGATATCACCAGGACATTTTTGGAGTGAGATCAGGTACCACCCTCTCCTACACTCCACTTGTACTTCCAGAGGCCATGGCAGTTGAAACCATGCCTATAAATGCAGTTGCCACAGCTGCATTCAACCAACTCTATTGAATCACTCTGTTCTCAAGCGATGTGAACCATGCTATGAAAAACTATGGATATACCAGCCATTCTTTTAAAAGCTGCCAATCTCAGGAGAGGGCAGACCAAGTCCCCATCCTGCTGAAGTGACACTAACTGTACCCATCATCCACAATCACCAATGACCCTGCTTCACTACTCATCTATGACTCTCTGTAGAGATACCAATCCGACCAAAACTCCAGGTATGTCATTATTTGGGTTGACATCATGAGGACATTTTATGGAGTGAGTTAAATACCCTCACCCGACTCTTTTCAACTTCTGAAAAATCTGGCAACTGAAAGCATGCCCCACAAAAGCTCCAGTATCAAAAAAAAGTGCTTGGAATTCCTGGACAACTCCAATTTTTTTTTGTTTTTGTTTTTTTGTTTTTGGGTCACACCCGGCAGTGCTCAGGGGTTACTCCTGGCTCCATGCTCAGAAATTGCTCCTGGCAGGCACAGGGGACCATATGGGGCACCGGGATTCGAACTGATGACCTTTTGCACGAAAGGCAAACGCCTTACCTCCATGCTATCTCCCGGGCCCCGACAACTCCAATTTTTTTTTAAATACTGTCACCCCAATTTAGATGTCCATGTGTACCCGAAGTCACCTAATGTTTAGAAATAAAAGTAACAAAAATGATCAACCAGCAACAAACCTTCTGACAGTGACTTAATGACACCATTGCAAGATACAATAATTTTCAAAATTTTCTCGTTGTGGTACTCCTTTTCTTTTCTTTTTTTAATAATTCTGTTCCCACCTGGAACAGAAATGTACCTGGAAACAAATGTGTTATGATCAATTATGTCAACTATGTGATATAATGTCTTTAAATAAAGTAATTTAAAAAAAAGGGAAGAAAAAACGTCCATATATGTTAGAAACAACAACAAACAACAATGAACCTACAGAACTAATGAGCTTAAATTAATACAAAGAATACCCAAAGTACTTCATAATTAAACTGCTGAAAACAGGTGATAAAGAAAATGTCAAAGCAGCAAAGAAAATAACATTAGGTAAGAAACATAAGACTTAGCAATTTTCTTTCTTTTTTATTTTTTGTTTTCGGTTTTTGTCTTTGTTTTGTTTTGATTTTTGGGTCACACCCAGCGGTGCTCAGGGGTTAATCCTGTCTCTGTGGTCAGAAGTTGCTCCTGGCAAGCTTGGGGAACCATATGGGATGCCGGGATTTGAACCATCGTAGGTCCTGGATCGACTGCGTGCAAGGCAAATGCCATACTGCTATGCTATCTCTCCGGCCCCTAGACTTAGCAATTTTCATCTTAAATCAAGTAAATCAAAGAAAACAGAAGCTATAATGGTTTCTTAAACATATGTAACTATCAGCCTAGAAATGTATATTTAGCACACTCACTAATCTCTCAGAACTGAAAGTAAATGAAGACCTTCTCAGGCAAACCCAAGCTGAAGACTTCATTACTGCCAGGTCTGCCTGCCTTACAAGAACTTAAAAAGGGGGCCAGAGAGATAGCATGGAGGTAAGGCATTTGCCTTTCATGCAGAAGGACTGTGGTTCGAATCCTGGCATGGCCAAATAGTCCCCTGTGCCTGCCAGGGGTGATTTCTGAGTATGGAGCCAGGAATAACCCCTGAGCGCTGCCTGATGTGACCCAAAAGCCCCCCAACCAAAAAAAAAAAAAGGAAAAAAAGAAAAAAAAGAACTTAAAAGGCTTCTTTGGAAAAAGAAAAGGATACCTTATAGAAATATATATCTATACAAGGAAAGAAAGATCAACAGTGAAAATAAATTTGTGAGTATCTGTTACTCCACCCCACTTCACCCCACCCATTTAAAGTTTTTAAAAGAGGGGCTACGGAAAGGCTCAGAGAGCTGGAGTGCATCTTTTGTATTCTATTTTTTATTTGTTTGTTTGTTTGCTTTGGAACCATACACACAATGCTCAGGGGATCAGATGGGATGTTGGAGACTGAACTTACATGCAAGGCAACCACCCAACCCATAGTACTATAATCTAAACTACATCCTCTATATTCTGGAACCTGGTTTCATCCCTGGCACCATGTGGACCCCTGAGGAACACACAGGGAGTAAGACCCCCCGCCCTAGTACTAGTGGGTGTAACCTCAAAACAAGAAAATCAAGAGTTTTAAAGATCTTAAGTCCTGGACATTTATTATAAACACAGTATACAACTTACCATCTTAAACATTTTAAGAGTATACTTTAGGGGCCAGAGTTGTAGCACAGCAGTAGCGCATTTGCCTTGCATGCAGCTAATGCAGGATGGAGCCAGGTTTGATCCCCTGGCATCCAATATGGTCCCCAGAGCCAGGAGCGATTTCTGAACACAGAGCCAGGGGTAGACCCTGAATAAAGTTGGATGAGGCCCAAAAACCAAAAACCAAAAACCCCAAAAAAATCTTTGAAAAAAAAAAAAAATCTTAGCATCGATGGGGCTACTGAGAATTCTGTTTATGTGTGATTATCCTTCCACTGTAACTTTACCCTTTCCTCTTTCTTTGCATCTCTGTTCTCATAATAAAAAAAAAATTAAAAAAAAAAAAAATTAGAAAAAAAAAAAATCTTTGAGTATTTTTCCATTGTCTGTTCATTTGCTTTGAGATTCTTTTCCAATCTCTTCTGTTGTATGGAGTTATTATGCTTCTCATCTTCCAGCTGACTAATTCTGTCTTCAGCTGCTGTTACACTACTGGAGTGGCTTTCCCTAGAGTTTTTCATTAACTCTTAGGCATTTTTCAGTCTCGTTATTTCAGTTTGGAGTTTTCTGATTTCCATATTTGTGGTCTGTTCAGATCAATCTATGCTCCCTTTGAGTTCTATGAACATCCTCCATATCTCCACTCTAAACTCCCTTTCTGAGAGGTCAACCAGGTGGTTGACATTTTTTTGCTCATCAGAGCTGTCATCCTCATATTCCACGCATGCAGTTCTCTTTCGTTGTTTCCTCATTGCCACCCTTTAACTGTGATTCTGTGTATTATATTTAATTGTGATCCTGTGTATATCTGTACAAGGGAATCTAGATAGGAAAGGAAGAAGTCAAGCTTTCACTGTTCGCAGATGACATGATACTATACTTAGAAAACCCTAAAGACTATCAAAAAGCTTTTAGAAACAATAGATGCATATAGCAATGTAGCAGGCTATAAAATTAACACGCAGAAATCAATGGCCTTTTTATACACCAATAATGATAGGGAAGAAATGGACATTAAGAAAACAACACCCACCCCCCCAAAAAAGTGAAAACACCCTATTCACATTAGTGTCACACAAACTCAAATACCTTCGAGTCAACTTGACTAAAGATGTGAAGGACCTATACAAAGAAAACATAAAACCCTGCTACAAGAAATAAGAAGACACGTGGAAATGAAAATCCATACCCTGCTTTTGGATCGGCAGGATTAACATCATTAAAATGGCAATACTCCCCAAAGCATTGTACAGATTTTTTTTGTGTGGTTTTTGGGTCACACCCAGAAGTGCTCAGGGGTTACTCCTGGCTCCATGCTCAAAAATTGCTCCTGGCAGGCACGGGGGACTATATGGGACGCCGGGATTAGAACCGATGACCTTCTGCATGAAAGGCAAACACCTTACTTCTATGCTATCTCTCCGGCCCCCATTGTACAGATTTAATGTGATCCCTCTAAAGATATCTATGACATTTTTCAAAGAAGTGGATCAAACACTTCTTTTTTTTTTTTTTTTGGTTTTTGGGCCACATCCGATGACGCTCAGGGGTTACTCCTGGCTATTCGCTCAGAAGTCGCTCCTGGCAGGCACGGGGGACCATATGGGGAACCGGGGGATCGAACCGAGGTCCGTCCTAGGTTAGCACAGGCACCTTATCTCCAGCGCCACCGCCAGGCCCCCTGGATCAAACACTTCTAAAATTTATTTGGAACAATAAACACCCACGAATAGCTAGAGCAATACTTGGGAAAAGGAATATGAGAGGTATTACTTTCCCCAACTTTAAACTGTACTACAAAGCAATAGTTATCAAAAGAGCATGGTATTGGAATAAAGGCAGATCCTCAGATCAGTAGAATAGCCTTGAGTATTCAGAGAATGTTCCCTAGACATGCCATCACCTAATTTTTGATAAAGGAGCAAGAAATGCTAAATGGAATAGGGAAGGCCTCTTCAATAAACGGTGTTGGTACAACTGGTTAGCCACTCGTAAAAAAACAAACTTAGACCTCCAGCCTACACCATGTATAAAGGTAAAATCCAAATGGATTAAAGACCTAGATATCTGGGGCCTGTCGTGGTGCTAGAGGTAAAGCCTTGCAAGCGCTAACCTAGATGAACCATGTGGTTCATTCCCCCTGTGTCCCATATGGTCCCCCCAAGCCAGGAACGATTTCGGAGCTCAAAGCCAGGAGTAACCCCTGAGCATCATCAAATGGGTGTGGCCCACAAAAATTTAAAAAAAAGAAAAAGACCTAGAGATCAGACCTGAAACCATAAAGAATATAGAACAATATGTAGGTGAAATGCTCCATGACATTGAGACTAAAGGCATCTATAAGGAGGAAACAGCACTCTCCAAACAAGTGAAAGCAGAAATAAACAGATGGGACTATATTAAGCTGAGAAGCTTCTGCACCTCAAAGGAAATAGTGCCTAGAATACAAGAGTCACCCACTGAGTGGGAGAAACTATTCACCCAATACCCATCAGATAAGGGGCTAATATCCAAAATATACAAGGTACTGACAAGAACTTTACAAGAAAAAAACATCTAACCCCATCAAAAAAATATGGAGAAGTAATGAAAAAAAAGAAATATAAATGGCTAAAAGGCACATGAAAAAATGTTCCACATCACTAATCATCAGGGAGATGCAAATCAAAACAACTATGAGGTACCATCTCACACCACAGAGATTGGCCCACACCACAAAGAATGAGAGAGAACAAGCAGTACTGGCAGGGATGTGTAGAGAAAGGAACTCTTATTCACTGCTGGTGGAAATGCCGTCTAGTCCAACCTTTATGGAAAGTGATATGGAGATTCCTCCAAAAGCTGGAAGTTGAGAGGCCTGGGAGATAGCATGGAGGTAAGGCATTTGCCTTTCATGCAAAAGGTCATCGGTTCGAATCCCGGTGCCCCATATGGTCCCCCGTGCCTGCCAGGAGCAATTTCTGAGCATGGAGCCAGGAGTAACCCCTGAGCACTGCCGGGTGTGACCCAAAAACAACAACAACAACAAAAAAAAAAAAAGCTGGAAGTTGAGCTCCCATAGGATCCAGCTATACCACTCCTAGGGATATACCCTAAGGACACAAAAATACAATACAAAAATTCCTTCCTCACACCTATATTCATTGCAGCACTGTTTACAATAGCTAGACTCTGGAAACAGCCTAGATGCTCCTCAATAGATGAATGGCTAAAGAAACTGTGGTATGGGGGCCGGGCGGTGGCGCTGGAAGTAAGGTGCCTGCCTGCCTTGACTGCGCTAGCCTAGGACTGACCGCAGTTCGATCCCCCAGTTCCCCATATGGTCCCCCAAGCCAGGAGTGACTTCTGAGCGCATAGCCAGGAGTAACCCCTGAGCGTCACTGGGTGTGGTCCAAAAAAAAAAAAAAAAAAGACAGTGGTGTATATATATATATATATATATATATATATATATATATATATATATACAATGAAATATTATGCAGCCGTCAGAAGAAATGAATTCATGAAATTTTCATATACATGGATGTATATGGAATCTATTATGCTGAGTGAATTAAGTCAGAGGGAGAGAGATACACACCAAATAGTCTCACTCATCTATGGGTTTTGAGGAAAATAAAATGACATGTGTAATGATTCTCAGAGAGAAAATAGAGGACTGGAAGGTCCAGCTCACGACATGAAGCTCACCACAGAGTAATGGGTGCAATCACAGAAATAATTACACTGAGAACCATTATAACAAAATGTGACTGAATGAGGGAAGTGGAAAAAGAGAGTATATTTTAGTAGTGTGGTTTTCTTTTATCTCTTTTGTAAAAACTGGTTTTATTTGAGAATTCTGAAGGAGTGGAGAGAGAGAAAGAAAGAGAGAGAGAGAGAGAGAGAATACACATCTTAGCATTCATGCATGGACGTATGAGAGTCCACATCTCAAGAGGGAAGATGCAGGCAACTTGCATGCAGGCACCATATGCATGGGCTGGCAACACACTTGTGTACTATATTCATATTCTTTCTTTGGGACCATATGGGATGCTGGGATTTGAACCACTGTTGATCCTGGGTCTGCCTCTTGTAAGGCATATGCACTACTGCTATGCTTTCTCTCCAGCCTTATATTCATATTCTTTATATATATATATGCTTCACAAATTTGCGTGTCATCCTTATGCAGGGTCATGCTAATCTTCTCTGTATCATTCCAATTTTAGTATGTGTACTGCCGAAGCGAGCACCTATATTCATATTCTTATGTAACCAATCTCTAATGCTTTTCATTCTGTACACCTGAAACTCCTCGCCCATTAAACAGCAACTCTCCCTGTTCCCTTGCCAAACCCTAGATAAGCCCACTCCATCTGTCTCTGTGAATTTGGCTGCTTTGGGTGCTTCATGTAAGTGGAATCAAATGATATTTGCCTTTCTGTGACTGTGATGAGCCTATGTAATTTATCACAATGTCCTAAAGTTTTATCCACATTGTAGCCTATGTCAAATTCCCTTCATTTATTCTTGGCTCTGCACTCAGGGACACTTCTGGCAGACTTAAATAATATGAGATACTGGGGATCAAACTTGGGTCAGCTGCATGGACTTGCCAGCTGTACTACTTCTCCAGCCCCACCCCTCCCCTCCTCTTCTCTTCCTCTCTTCCTTTCTCCCTTCCTCCTACACACAGTGGTGCTCAGAGACTATTTTCCTGTACTCAGGGGCTCCTGCCAGTGTTCAAGGGAGCCTGGAATTAAAACTGGAGTCTGCTGGATGGAAGGCAAGCCTTAACCAGTGCACTATCTCTTTCTCTGACCCACACACCAGCTCATGGCCCACATTTTTAGTGAACTTCTTTTTGCTGTTAAAATGTAGAAAGAACGGGGCCCAGGAGATAGCATGGAGGTAGGGCGTTTGCCTTTCATGCAAAAGGTCATCG
>PVKC010022025.1:6651-17995 GCA_004027635.1 Crocidura indochinensis
ACACACACACACACACACACACACACACACACACACACACACACACACACACACCTCAAGTTTTGCGCAGATCACTCCAACAGGGAACCTGATGACGCTTCCCATTGGGAAAGCTAAGAGGTAAGTTGGAACATGCACCCTCCCTCCGTTTTTCTTTTTTTATTTACTAGGAGTGGTTTACATTGTTGCTTGGAAACTGGTTTCCAGGATTTCCCAGCTCTCCTCCTGGGCCTGCAGGAAAGAGAGAGAGAGAACTCGGTGGCCAGGGCTCTACTGTACTTGCATGCACTGCACTGCACAGCTCAGCACCAATTGGGCCTGTGCACCCCAGGCACACCTCTCAGGTAAGGCGCACAGGGAGCCCCTGTGTGGATAGAAGCTGCAGCCGGGCTCAGAGGGCTACAGAGGTGGGTGTCATCGACTAGGGGATGGATGACACAGTCAGTTCCTGTCTCCTCTCCAAGATGTGGGAAAACAGAAAGCTGCAGGCTGCTGTCTTGCAAAGGCCACCACCTGCAAGCACCTTGCTACCTGGAGGTGGAGAGTCCAGGAGGGGCCTGGACCAGAGCCAGAACAGGCGGCTGAGTCACTGGCAGAAAGAAAAAAACCATCTAGACCCTCTCTGGCTCAACCCAGAGAGACCAGGGAGCAGGTGACAGCAGGGATCGCCCCCACAAGCCGCACCTCCTCTCTCCTGACCCCCCAGCTCACACCCCCTGGGCGCAGGGACCTGCAATCAGGCCTAGGCTGCCTGATTTGGCCAAGCTCAGCTGGATGCAAAGGCTCTTTGCCCGTGCCTTGGCCGTTCCCCAGGGCAATGGGGTGCAGGTGCAAACCTCACCCGGGATTCTGGGGGAACATTGGGCCACGTGCACCGGTGCACCCCCTTGGGGGACGTGTCAGCCTCGCAGGCGTGCTTGCATGGGGGCCTGGAAGAAGGAGGAGCCGCTTGGCACCTTTACCTGCTCGCAGCCGCGCGCCGCTTCCCCAGGTGAGCGCGTTCAGCTCGCCCGCCTGCACCCCGGGGGCGCAGCCACCACCACCACCCACTAAGAGTGGAACTAGCACGCCGGCTGCAGGGTGACCTCTGACCCCGGAAGTTGATGTTCTCCAAGCCCGCCCCGCGCCGCCGTCACACCGCGCACGCGCCTCACGTGACCGGCGCAGGGCTGACCTCTGACCCCGCGCGCCTGACCCGCACTCATCCATGACAGCTCTACTGCACCTACCTGGCCCTGCTACAGGTGTTGCCCCAGCTGGGCCTCAACACACCACGCTGGTTTTTTTGCACACATACACCCACGTTGCATCCTTTCTTTTCCACTCTAGCTGTGCCCCTAAGAGCCTGTATTGTTTTAAAAACGCTGGAGACCACCACCCCCTAGCACTCTTTGGGATTGGAAGGCTCCAGGTCAACAGATCATGTGCATAATCTCAAACCACTGTGCCTGAATCTTAACGCCGTGCTTGATTCAAACCATTTTTTTTCCTGAAGAAAAAGAAAATAACAATCAAATTTGTATTTGAAAGGGAGATGGGAGCTTGGGATGGGAAGCTTGAGATGGGAGCTTGCCAGTGCCTGGGAAGAAAACAATCCTTGAGAAAGACACCATGAGCATTGGAGAGCATCCGTGCTGGAGAGATCTGGAGCTAACCCAAAGAAGAGTTTTTTCACTGAGGGCACATCTGTCTTGCTAGGCCAAGCCATGACCTTGTGGAGATGAAGCATATAATCAAAGACCTCTGATTACTCCGGATCAGACCATCAACTTAGAGCATAACTTGAATCTCTCTTAGAGAATCTCTAAAATGGGCAATTGGTATTTTCGTTGAGGAAAACAGCACATTTTGCAGTCAACTAGAGGCAAGAATTCCTGGCTCTCCAGCAGTTTCCAGGATGAGCAGAGAAACAGTTCTACAAGCCTATTTCTACTACAGGAAATATGCTGCTTTCTAACACTTGTCTACCTATTTATATTTGCATATCAGCAATCTGCTTCTTATCTGTCTTTGTATATCCAGCTATCAAAGTGTCTAGTGATTAGAATAAACATTTCTTGAACTGAGTATAATTACTGTTACATCATTTTTGTATCTAGTATCTCTGCTGCAAATGGTTGTTAAATTTCTTGGAGTTGCCATTGATATTCATATTCTCTACTTCCACCTTATCTAATATTCAGTATTAAACATTTCTCATAGTGAGGGACTATAATATTTATTGAACATTTGCTGTGTGCATGGCATTGGATTGAGTATCTTAAATTCATTACCTCTTCATCCCAGTCATGCTGCAGAGAGATAATTGACATGTCCTTTGTTAAATGAAGATGTGTGCACATACACACACACAAATGCACACTTACAGCACAACATCATGCACTTGAGCCTAAAACCAGGGGTTAGCCACTCTGCTCTCTCCAGCTGCTTTGTGTGTCAACACTTGTTAGGAGCATGCCCAATCCTACAGGTCTAACAGTGTCTCTACTTCCCCTGGTAATCTGCCTTTCCTAGGTTCTTAACATGTCATCTAATGAATTTTAGGCCAGTCACATAGAGCTGTGCAACCATCATTGTAATCAATTTTGATACAATTTTAGTCACCTGAAGAGAAAACCTTTTGCTAGTCATAGCCTATTCCACCTACCCCAACTCTAGATTTAGGGTACACTAATCTATTTCCTGTCTATATAGGAAGAAGAGTGTCATGCAATAAGTAATCTTTTCTTAACGACTATGTCAGTAAGAAATAACCATGTTTTTAAGGCTTTTTTTTCCTAATCAGTTATTGGAGTTTGGGATTGTTTCTTCTTTGAGGTATTACGAATACCAGTCAGTCATCTATAAATGCTTCTATAACCTGTGTCTTTAGTACTCTTGGGTACATACCTGGAAATGAAACAGCTAAACCCTATGAAAATGCTAGGGGGTTTTCTTGTGAGGAACAGCAGTTGTTTTCCAAAATGGCTCCATTGTAGAATTCCATCAGTACTGTACAAAGGTCACGGTTTGTCTACAGCACCTCTTTTATATCCTAAAGGCTCCTTTCCTTGTTCTGGTCTTTTCTGTAACCCTCCATATATTTCACCTCTATCGTTCTGACTCTGCAGGTCCAACATTTTAATAATTTGTAACTATCTAATGGAAAGTGCAGGGTTCGCAGCCTCAAGAAGATGAAGAAAAGGATTGAAAATGAAATCAAAAGGAATGATAACCAGTGAGCTATTAAAATGTAGAGAAGTAAACCGCAGTGGCACTGAGCAAGAAGTTCTTTTCATAAAATGTAAAGATCAAGACATCGTGAGAAAAAAATGATAGGAATTGGCCAAAGAGGAAAACAAAATGCACATCGAGTGAAGGACCAGGTGTTCTTGCAGGTGCTTTTATTCCTGTGAGTGAGTGTGCAGCAGGAGGGCGGTATCCTGAAAAGGTGACACAGGGAAGTATTGAGTGCTTGTAGATGCAAAGGGAGGGGCATGCCCTGTCTACATAGGAAAAATGGAGTTAAGGTCTTGTATGTGGATAGATACATAAGGACAAAGTGTTTGTAGATAAAAACATGAGAAAAGAATCCTAGGAAGGTAAGGCAGGAGGGAAGTATCTTGTGTAAGTTGGCACAATACCAGGGTAGTGTTCTAGGTTGGCAGTTCATTGCTAGGGCCAAGAATGCAGTATTTGGGACAATCAAGGCCACTTCAATGGTTCCTGGAGTCCTGGAGCAATATTTGGCAATTTTGGATTGCCATATTGTGCCAGAAATTTAGTCAGAGTGGGTCATGTGCATGTATGACATACATCCTAATCCCACTTACTATCACCCTAGCCAAACTCATGTTTTCTTCAGTAAATTTACCAAGTTTTGAAAGTATAGTTATAAGGATATCAAAGGCAAGACACTGGCATTGTGTCAAACTTGCACTGTCTAAACCTGTTTCGAGTTACTTGCTCTGAATAGAAGGGAATTCACAAAGAGTTAGGCTCTGTTTCGCTACTTTCCATAGAATGCTCTTACATCTTTTCAATACATTCATCAGAGGCATCGTGTTACCCATAGCTTGCAATAATAATAAATCTAATTTTTGCAGCAGGACAGCCACAATTTCACAAAAGCTAATAAACTTTTGTGAAATTTAAATTTCCATTAAATAATGCAAACAGACATAGTGACTTTTTGTGCCAGAACCATACATGTTAAAACCTAAACAATAAAGTTTCAAAAAGTAAATGAGAGGAGGACTCGCTAAACGGAGACAGTTGCAGTTTCTGAGCATGCTCTGAAGCAGGTGGCCCAGGATGTCCCCTTAGGATGGGCACTGGGAAGAGGCGGTCGCAATGCCCATGGTGGCAGGGGTTGGCGGCAGCAACTGGACAGATTTGGCCAGAACCGGGATCCGAGGCATACTCTCCACCCACAGAAATGAACCAATAGACGGCCATAGCAAAAGGGTGCCTGCTCTGACAGGCACAACTGCATCCGACAATGACTTGGCAAGTCTTTTTGAGTGTTCAGTCTGCGTTGACTGTGTGTTACCACCCATTCTTTAGTGTCAAAGTGCCCATCTTGTCTGTAGCTACTGTCGCCAAAAGTCACCTGTTCTCCAACTTGCCAGGACCCATTGGGATCCATCTACAACTTGGCTATGGAGAAAGTGTTCAGTTCATTTTTTTCCCTTATAAATATGCCTCTTCTGGATGTGAAATAATTCTGCCACACACAGAAAAAGAAGACCACGAAGAGCTGTGAGTTTAGGCCTTATTCCTGTTCTTGCCATAGTGTTTTCTGTAAATAGCAAGGCTCTTTGGGTGCTATAATGCCCCATCTGATGCATCAGCATAAGTCTATTACAATCCTACAGGGAGAGGATATAGGTTTTCTTGCAACAGACATTCATCTTCCTAGTGCTGTTGACTGGATGATGATAGAGTAGTTTTGGCTTTCACTTCATGTTAATTTTGGAGAAACAGGAAAAATATGATGGTCATCAGCAGTTCGTTGGAATTGTACAGATGATAGGAACATGCAAACGAGCTGAAAATTTTGCATATCGACTTGAGCTAAATGGTCACAGGTCGCGATTGACTTGGGATGCAACTCCTTGATCTATTCATGAGGAAATCACAACAGTCATTATGAATAGTGACTGCCCAATCTTTGATACTAACATTGCACAGCTTTTCATAGAAAATGGCAATTTAGGTATCAAAGTAACTATTTCCATGTGTTGAAATGTCAATCAAAGCATTTTTTGGCCATGTTTAAAACTGGTGCATTCAATTTTATAGAGGCACCCATCTACCTGCCAACTTGAAGTTTGGTAGGTAAAAGCTACATGAAGGCAAATAAAAGAAAGGGCTATTAAGCACAGGAATCAGTTGATGTAGTAAAACTAATATATTTAAAAATAAGTCAACAGTAAACCATGGAAATATATATATATCTTTTATATTAAGAAAGGAAGCATTGTAAAATAATTCTAAATTTGTGTTTGTTATAGATTGAATGTAATGTTAAATGCTGGGTTTTTGTTCTGTTTTGGGGTCCATGTGTGTGTTTGCCTATGCGTGCACATGTGGGTGTATGTGAAAGCAGGTGTGAGTGTGTGTTTCGCGCATGTATATGTGCACACTTCCTTTTAACTGACAAGCCATATTGACTGGTCTTGGACCATTGCTTTTCTTCTTTGTGAGTCAATATATAGTGCTGCTGTGTGTATTTTCTTTTTTTGGTGTGTGTGGGGGGGTTTTGTTTTGTTTTTTGGGCCACACCCAGTGACGCTCAGGAAATTGTGTGTGTGTGTGTGTAGTGTGTATGTGCTTTTGCTAGTTTTTATTCTAGTTTTTCATTAAAGTTGACTTTCTTTTCTGTAATTCATGTATTTCCTCACTTCTTTTTGTACCTTTTAAAAGTTGGTGTCATTTTGATACGCATAATTGTTATGGCAAAGTTTATATATGTCCCATACATACTTTCTTCCTTCATATTTTTTGTTTTTTGGTTTTTGGGCCACACCCAGTGATGCTCAGGGGTTACTCCTTGCTATGTGCTCAGAAGTCGCTCCTGGCTTGGGGGACCATATGGGGAACTGGGGGATCGAACCGTGGTCCTAGGCTAGCGCAGGAAAGGCAGGCACTTTTACCTCCAGTGCCACCACCCGGCCCCTCTTCCTTCATATTAATAAGTTCATTAGAAATATTTTAAATTCAGCTATTTTCTGAGGATATATGTTCCATGAAAAAAAGGTCACATGGGAAGAATTACCAGGCACTAAAAGCAACTATAAAATTGTCTTTTTTTTCCTTTCTTCAGTTTAGAAATACTTTCAAGCTTATTCTTTGAAAATATAGGGTATAGGGATTAAAAAATAAAGTCAGACATTTCAATACCCAATATCTTGGGCAAATAATGTATTTGAAATTTGTTGTATTTATTGCTTCCCAAAATAAGGCATCATCATCTTACACAGCATTTGTAATTAAAATCAAATCATTTGTTTATAACAAAAGACAATTTTCAAAAAAATGTTTTTGGTCTTTTAATGACCAAAGAATTAAAATATTAAAAGAATATCTGGCAAATAAAAAAGTAAATAAATAATAATGCCCAGAGATTAAGTTACAAAAACAATTATCCACTTAATCTAAAACAACTTTTGCCTTCATGAAATTATTTTAATCAAAATTGGGTTTACTAAATTGATACATCCCTAATCTAGGCTGTTGTGGAGATCTGTGATGATTGAACATAGAGTTAGACACAAATTAGGTGAGTGCAATGAACTAATTTTTGCCAGTAAAATGTTATGTGACTCTTTCATGGCAACATTTCTCCAATTTACCATAGTAACTTATAATCATAAAAGATTTATTTTTTTAAATTTATAGTGGCCTGGGTGTCTTCATGGTACCCAAACAAAAATCTATAACTCCAAGCTAGATTTACTAAAATATACATGTCTGTGAGACTGTAAAACATCATCTACAGAACTCTTTCCCCATCAACCTAACAAAACTTTTCCCTATCTCTGACCTTTCAGATCTTCCTGTTGCAAACTCACATGGCTCTGCATGTGTCTTTGGCTGGCATTGAACTATGCTTGAAATTCAGCCACTCTGTATATAAAATCTTGATCCTGATCTCCAGCTTTCTCTGATTTCCTCTTCCAAGAAATGAGGGATTCTTTGTATTCTTTGCAACCAAAGTGTCCCCTTAGACTTCCTCCTTGGTTGTTAATTGCTTGCTATTCACTCTCTATTGTTCCTTATTCTTCTCTAGGACATTGATGCTTAGCAATTTCCAACCAGCCAGATTAGGTTTTGAGCTACTATATTTCCTGAGTATATTTCAAGTAATTGATTGTCTCTCCAACAGGGAGAATTTTAACAACTGGATTAATCAATTCCTTGTGCCAGAGTCAGTCTATGCTCTACGTACCATTAGTGATAAGTTTTTATTGTCAGCAAATGTTCAATGAAAAAGACCATATGAGTCCCTTCAACCTTAAGTAGATTAAATACTTAAGAAAAATCTAACAAACAGGTGCAAGAGAAATCAGTTTGTGAACATTTGAAAAAAAATCACATTGGATAAATGACTATTCCATGAAATGTACAAAGAACTCTACAAACTCAATAGTAAGATTAAAAGCTCAATTTATAAAGGGACCAAAGACTGCAACAACTGCTTCACCAAAAATACAAAGAAAACATATGAAAAGATATTTTACATCATATGTCATTGGGGGAACTGAAATTTAAAACAACAGCAAGATGCCAAGCCACACCCATTATCATGTCCAAAATTCAAAATACTAGCAATAGTAGTAGAATGTACAATCACATAATGCAGAGAGGAAGACCATCATTCTGGAAGATTCTTAGCATTTTCTGAAACAGTCTCAGTACCTGGTATGCCAAAATAGCCACACAAAAAGCTTACCTATGGATATTTGGAGCAATATTGCTGATGATTGCAGAACTATCAGAAGGCGAATGGTTAGATCTAGAAACATCAGACAATAAAATATTGTTTAGTGCTAAAGAGAGAACCAAGGAAAGACCATCAAAGCATGGGAGAAAATAAAATACATTTACTAAAAGAGAATCAAATTGAAAAGCTATATATGATAAATATGAAATATATAAAATTCTAGAAATTTATGGGAAAGTAAAATAATTAGTAGTTGTCATGGGTTAGGAGAAAGAGAAAGATGAATGGACGGCACAGAGACCTTCTATCTAGGACAATGAAGATTATCTTTGATACATATATAAATACAAAGAATGCTGTCTCAGGAAAAAATATGGAAATGAACACATGCCTTTATATATATTTGTTAAAACCTAAAACAATACAGCCCACAAGTGATTGCTAATGTGAACTATTTTATTTGTAGTAACCAAGTGTCAAATGTGAGTTTATTAGTTACAATCAATACAGGCTCTTGTAGCATGTCATTAGTTGGAGAAGATTCTTTGGCTGTAGTGACTTGAAAATGTGGGTACTCTTGTACTTTTTGTTCAGTTTTTCTATGAACCTGTAATTGTTCTCTAAAAATAAAGTTTATTAATTAAAGAAGTTGAAAATCACTCTATGATAAGATGTTTGACATTATAAATTTGAAAAACAAATAAAAAACTAAATTAATACTAAAAGTTACCTTATTTTTACTTTGAAAAAAATTTTTTTTGGTTTTTGGGTCACACCTGGTGGCACTCAGGGGTTACTCCTGGCTCTGTGGTCAGAAATTGCCCCTTGGGCCCGGAGAGATAGCACAGTGGCGTTTGCCTTGCAAGCAGCCGTTCCAGGACCAAAGGTGGTTGGTTCGAATCCCGGTGTCCCATATGGTCCTCCGTGCCTGCCAGGAGCTATTTCTGAGCAGACAGCCAGGAGTAACCCCTGAGCATCGCTGGGTGTGGCCCAAAAAACAAACAAACAAACAAAAAAAAAGAAGAAGAAGAAGAAGAAGAAGAAATTGCCCCTGGCAGACTTGGGGGACTATATGGAATACCAGGAATCAAACACTGTCTCCTGGGTTGGCCACTTGCAAGGCAAAAGCCCTACTACCGTTGTGCTATCTCTCCAGCCCCCTACTTTGAATTTTTAATGTTTTTATATGGGCCACTCCTGGTGGTTCTGGGGAATGAATTTAATATCACACATGCTAAGCATGTGCTCCACCTCTTGAGCAGTCTCCTTGATCTCTCACGGACATTTTAAAAAGTTATCTAGGAACCTGAGAAATAGTACAGTGGATAGGTTGTTCATATTACACAGGATCATTCCTGGTTCAAGTCCCTCATTGCACAGGGTTCCCCAAACACTGCCATGAGTGATCCCTGAGCATACAGTCAAAAGTAATCCCTAAACATTTTGGGGCATGGCCCAAAAAACCAAAATAAGTTTATTAAATAAAGTAATTCACTCAAGTTCTGTAACCTTGCTGAGAGTTTTATACTATGTCTTTAGGAGGAGACTTTTCAGCTGAATTAAGGGGGTAGATGGTTCTGGGGATAAATTGGGGATCTCAGTTCTTATGTGTTCCACCTCTAAGTTACCTCGTTGCCAAGAAGTCTTTTATTTTTTTACTTGTATCTAGAAAAAAATCTAAGCAGTTTTATATTACTTTATATTATCGCATTGCTTTACAGAAGATGTCAATTTCCTGATTTAATTTATAAATGTCTATATTAAAGGATTTTCTATAAAACATAGATATATCCTACTACTAGATTTAATGGTGATTAAAAAGCAAGTTGGTAGATATTAAATCAAAGCCTAAGTAAATGATTTCTGAATCAAAAATGTATTTATACCATTTATCACAGTACCTTTTCAGTTAATATACAATACACATATTAGATATATTATTAGTATAAACATTTTTACAATTATTCACAGATATGTTCTTATCATTAAAAATGTATAATTGTGAATGTTAGAAGAAAATGAATTCCATATTATTGTTGTTATTTAGTGACACTCCCTGCAATGCTGAAACAAGGGGCATGTGGGTACAGAGATGGATATCAGGGCCTCCCACATACTTGGCACATACTTATTCATGTGAACTATATCCTCAACCAAGATGCTACATTTTTTGTTTGTTCTGCTTTGTTTTTGGGTCACACCCAGCAGCATTTAGGAGTTACTTCTGGCTCTATGCTCAGAAATCGCTCCTGGTAGGCTCAGGGGACCTTATAGGATGCTGGGATTCAAAACAACGACTTTCTGCATGCAAGGCAAATGCCTTATCTCCATGCTATCTCTTTGGCCCCTCCAAGATGCTACTTTTTAAAATCTTTTAGGAGTTTAGAAATCAATTTACACACAATTGAGCAATAATTCAACACAAAACAGTATTAAACCTCTTCCTACATACACATATACTGGGAAGACTTTCTAATTTAAGGTCAAATAAATAAATGAACAAAAATTCATATACTGAGGTTGCACATAAACATATTCAGAATGTGAAAAGAATGAAAAGCAATAAAGAATTTTAGTATTGTATCATTTAAATTTTCAACTGCCATAATAATGAACATAAGGGAAAATTACTTCCTATGTCAGGAAGTTAGAGCTTTCTAAAGACAGAGCAGATGTGCAGAACTCGAAGAGAGTCAATATTTTGATCAAGTAACTAAAAAATAGATTAGCACTCAATTGAAGAACAAGAAAGCTCTTATTCCATCTTCAACAGGCCAGGTTTTTCCTTTGGTCAGAAAATTTCCACTCATTTGAAGATCATCCATTACTGGTATTATTCTTATAAAAGGTGGTGTCCTAGTGTCAGAAATGGGATCAGAACATAACAAATTGCCTTGTGTACAAGTAGGAAAAAGAAGTCGATTACAGAAACCAACGAAGTACCTCATTAGACACTGGGTTACTTGTAGCCCTTTGAGATTATGTACCCCAAGCCAGTTCCATGCCTATTCTAGTTTTTTATTATTAATTTGAGTTTTGGGTAATGTTTGGTTTGATGGTAATGAATGCATGAATAATATCATCTACCAATGTAGCAATTTTACTATGGTGAAATGCCAGATATATTTGTGGTTCATCCAAGTCAGACAGATTTCTACTGTTATTCAGCTAGCTATTTTATTTTTGGCCATCTCTTTAAGGGCAAGACAGTCCTACATCTTTATCTCTGAGCAGGCCTTATTTTTGAGGAGGTGGGGAAAGTTTCAATGAGTCATGTTGAAAGCCCATTTTCCCTGCTAAGGATATGCTTTTGCCACTATTTCATGCCACGTTCTGAGGCTAATGAAGATTCAGGGAAGTGTCACTGGGGAAGGAACAGTAGCACTTTTTCTTTTTAAACTTGAGTCCTGAAACTCC